>PISW01001633.1:187332-337900 GCA_004023785.1 Mungos mungo | reverse complement strand
TTCTGCACCTTCCAGCACCCTCCTGCACCCCTGCACTCTCCAGCACCCTTGCACCCCTGCACCCTCCTGCACCCCTGCACTTTCCTGCACCCCTGCACCCTCCTGGACCCTCCTGCACCCCTGCACCCTCCTGCACTCCTGCACCTTCCAGCACCCTCCTGGACCCCTGCACTTTCCTGCACCCCTGCACCCTCCTGGACCCTCGTGCACCCCTGCACTCTCCAGCATGCTTGCACCCTCCTGCACCCCTGCACTCTTCTGCATCCTCCTGCACCCTGCGCCCTCCAGCACCCCTGCACCCTCCTGTACTCTCCTGCACCCCTGCACCCTCCAGCACCCCTGCACCCTCCTGCACCCCCCTGCCAGAGAGGACCCTATCTGCACCTGTGCCCAGAACTCACGCCCACCACCGTGCGCATGTCCGAACAGAAGCGCAGAGCCTCACCTTCCCTCCTTAGCACAACCTAAGGTCCAGGAAAATCCAAGCCCTCTGGTCCCACGTTCCATCCCTGAAGAATTTTACTTCCAGTATTTATTTCAGGAAACTGTGTCAAGGGCCATGCCCCCCCACTCCACACAGGGGAATTTACATACCCCGAGGGGTGGCCATGGGGTATCAGCCTTCCTGCTTTGGGGTGCAACCTTGACGTCCAACTCTCCACTGGCGTCTCTCAGCAACAGCATGAGGCTGAGGACACAGGCCCTGCCCGAGCCCCGGGTGTTTACAAACATAAAGTGAGACAGGAGATCAGAGAGCACAGAGCAGGGCGGGTCTAGATGCCTCCAAAGTCGGCACAGCACCCCTGGACTGTCGCGCCTTCTCTGTGGTCCCAGTTCTGGCTGCAGAGCTCCACCCCCTCTGGCGTTCCCTCTTTGTGTTCACTGACGAGAAAACCTCCACCTCCAGAGTAACCAAAGCCGACTTCCCGGAGGAAGCCATCTCTCTTGTGAGATTCCGGATGTGGAACCTTTAGCGCAAGCGTCCATTAAGTAATGCTCGGGGAAGATGGGCCTCCGCGCCTCTGTCATTTTCAGGCTTCCTCTAATGGCCACACATGACTGCTCCCTCCTTAAACACTAACTCCCTGTGCAATTAATTTCAGCTGCCCGTGTCTCATAAAGGCTAAAACGATTGCAATGTATGATTTAGAAGTCATCATGGTAAGTAATGACAACTGCACTGGCTTATTTTGTAAGTATATGTTCGCGTCCACGATTATGCAGATGAACGTTTGCATCGCTGTGTAATTTACAGTGTGCTGGGAGGCCGTATCCATCATGTAAAAAAACGCTGTTAAAAATAATATCTGCAGGGGCGCCTGGGCGGCTCAGGCAGTTAAGCATCCGACTTCAGTTCAGGTCACGATCTTATGGTTCGTGAGTTCGAGCCCTGCATCGGGCTCTCTGCTGTCAGCACGGATCCTGCTTGGGATCCTCTGTCCTCCTCTCTCTCTACGCCCCTCCCCCACTCAAAGATAAAGAAACATTAAAAAAAATAATATCTGCAAGTAATTGTGACACCTGTTCTGCTGGGGACAGTCCACCAGGCAGATGTGCCAGGAGGGCTTAGAACAGGATTCTGGTCCTCACATGCTGACATTCTAGGTGGGGAAGCCAAGTGAGGTAGCGAGGAGGGGCCAGATCCCGGTGTGAAACCTCCCTCAGTTTTACCAGCAGAGAGTCATTAATTCACCCATGTTCACATTTTCCGTGCCACTCTAGCCTTGCAGGAAAACGTGGCGCCCCCAGTCCTGCCTCAATCTCCCTCTCTAGATCTTTCCGAGATTTCCCTGGGACATGTGCTCGTATGACTGTGCCAATAGCCTCCGCTCCTCCACTTTCCCGCTGCTTCTGGAAGTGTCCTTCTGGAATCTGGGCTCTGCACGGCAACCACAGCTGCCGACCCCTTAGTGGCGTCCCATCCCCAATGGCCATTAGCTATTTCATGCCATGGTTCCTCAGTGTCCACTCCTACACAGACATCCGGGGCCTGGGGGTGATCTGAAGGGCTGACCCCATGCGGCCTCAGAACCCCCTTCTTACCTCACCTGCTTCCCTCTCCCAGTGCGGACCCCCATGAACCTACAAGTGCAGTGGGATCTGCCTTGGAATTAGTTCGCTATCATGGAGAGAGGAATTTCTTGGAGGAGTTTTAAAAATGACCACCTCCCCCGGAAATTCACTCTGTGCCTTAATTCTGCTCTTCTTGCTTCTGTTTGAGCAAGTCATTGGGGTGATGGAATCAGGGGTTGAAGAGTCTGGATGAGGTAAAATCCTCTGAAGTAGACACTGTGGATTACCCACACAAATCCACGCCCCGTTGCCTTTCTTGCAGGTGGAACCCCAGTTTTACTTGGGGGTACCCTCTGCCTGGTGACTATGTGCTCAGGGAAAGTGACGCCACACTCGGCTTAAGGGGAGATTGGTCTGAGCCATAAAATGAATCAATTCTTCTTGCCTGTGATTTGTTTAGGAAGGGCCCTGAGACCCAAGGGAAAGGTTTCTTGGGGGAGAGTAAGTGCATGGGGTTTGGAAAACTTTCTAATGTTTTTGGAAAATCTTCCTTATGTTTTAACATCGGATCATACAGCTCTCCTCTGCCGCCTCTGAATTTCGGTGAATGAAGATGTGATGGCTGGAGTGGCCGCAGCCATCCTGACACCACGCTGCGAGCCCACTCCCACACTGAGGGCAGCAGGAGGCAAATACGAGAGGAACTTGGGTCTCAGATGACATGTGGAGCTGCTGACCTACCGGCCCCGGCGCCGCCTGACCCCAGGACTTGCAGTTACGTGAGAAAATAAAATGCCCTTTGCCTGGGGTTCCAGCTAAAAATTCTCAGCTGATAAGGTACCTCAAACACCACCACCCCTTCATTGTGCGAAACACGTAGGGCTCAAGAGCTGCTGTATGAGGGAGACCCCTCCACCGCCCCTGTGCCGACAGATCACAGGCAGGTCGAAACCCGCCTCAGTCTGCCCCTGCTGGGGGGATGGAAGGACTGACACTCGGCCCCTGCTTTAGCGATTACCACCCGGGAGCTCAGGACATCCTGGCCGGGAGGGTGAGGCGTGCCTCGAGTGTAGTTCCAAGTAAGCAGCTAAAACGCCACTAACCGTGAAGCCCTTTCCCTGAGCTCAGTTTCTGGAAAGAAATGATTACGTAATATCACTTGCGCCCATTTGTGGAGTGTTTGTTTTCCGCTGAGTTCTGAAGGAGGCACGTTAGGACTCACGGCATGTAACCCTCTCTGGAAGGCCACGGGGCAGGTCTGTTCACCGGGCCCGCACTCAGTGTGGACCCGCACTACACGGCCAGACAAACAGACGGGTAGAGACAGAATCACAGGAGCGATGACTGAGCGCTCACGGGGCGGCGGGCGCTGGGCCGACGCACCGGGTAGATCTCCCGACTGTGCCTCGTAATAAACGTTGAGGGGTAGGGACGATGTTTGCCATGACTGTCCCCTCACAGGCTTGGACACCGTCGGGCTGTCTGCCTTCAGACCCTGTGCACCTACCACGGGCAGCCCTTCTCAGCCCGGAACTGGGAGAATGTTCCAGAATATCTGTGAAACCGATGAGCCTGGAATGAAGGGAGTTCTGCTCAGAGACGTTGCACTCCAAACCAGCGCCTCTCCAGCCCCCAGCCCATCTGGGGCTCCTGTTACACCCCAGGCGCCGGTTTGCTGGGGCCGGGGGCGCCCTGAGTGCCTGCTGGTCTACTCAGTTCCCAGGGCTGCCGCTCCCTGGATGTCAAAGCCGTGCACCCCCGAGGAGCTGCCCAGCCTTGGCTTGGCATCACGCGCGGACCCCAGCAGACTCGTGCCTGAGCTACGCAGCTGACTTCCCCCTGGGGCCGTGGCTTCCCACGGGGGCAGTGTTGTCTTCCAGAATAAAATGGCTATGTCCTGAGACACGTTTGCTTGTCACAACTAAGAAGAAGGTGCTAAGGAGGCCACAATGGAGAGCAGTGTGGCAAGTGCCAAAACGGGGGACCCTCCTCTCCGGCCTTCATCCGGGCCTCTCCCTTTCCTTAGACCACCTTCCCCCAGCCAGCTCGCCGGCAGCCTCTCTCCCCAACTTCCGGTCTTTACACCCACACCTTCCCGTTTTCATTGAAACCCACTTCCTACTCCGTCTCCCCTTCCCTGCATCACTTTTATCCATGACCTACTTTATAGTTTATTCCCACTGACATAATAAGCACTTTGCTCAATTATTTATTGATTGTCTGTCTCCCCTGTCCTGCGGATGAGTTTCCTGCTGCTGCTGTAACAAGTTACCCCAGACTCAGCGGCTGAAAACAACCCAGATGTGATATCTTACAGCTCTCAAAGCAGAAGTCCTAAAATCAAGGTGTCAGCAAAGGCTGTGTTCTCTCTGGAGGGTCTAGGGGAGAACCTGTTCCTTGTCTCGTCCCGCTCCTGGTGCCTACCTGCACGCCGGGACTCACGGCCACTTTCATTGTCCAAGCTGGCAGCACAGGGTCTTAAAAATTTTTTTACAGTCACTTGGGTGCCTCAGTCGGTTAAGGGTCTGACTTCGGCTCGGGTCACGATCTAGCCATCTGTGAGTTTGAGCCCCGTGTCGGGCTCTGTGCTGACAGCTCAGACCCTGGAGCTGCTTCAGATTCTGTGTCTCCCTCTCTCTCTGCCCTTTCCCCACTCACATTCTGTCTCTATCTCTTAAGAAAATGAATAAATTAAAAAAAAATTTTTAATGCTTATTTATTTGTGTGTGTGTGTGTGTGTGTGTGTGTATGAGAGAGAGAGAGAAGAAGAGGGAGAGAGAGAGAAGAGCACACACGCACATGCAGGGGTGCAGTGGAGAGAGACAGAATCCCGGCAGGCTCCACGCTGTCAGGGCAGAGCTGGACACGGGGCTCAATCTCACGAACAGCGAGATCATGACTTGAGCCTAAATCAAGAGTTGGAAGCCCAACCAACTGAGCCACCCAGGTGCCCCAGCATCTTAAATATTTTTAATGTATTTATTTTTCAGAGAGAGACAGAGCACGAGCAGAGAAGGGGCAGAGAGAAAGTGAGACACAGATTCTGAAGCAGCTCCAGGCTCTGGGCTTGAATTCACGACCGGTGAGATCATGACCTGAGCTCAAGTCAGATGCTTAACTGACTGAGCCACCCAGGCACCTGTTAAAATTTTTAATGGAAAGAAAGGAACTGTAAAGCTTATTATCAAAGAAGTAGTTGGTATCATCCTCAAGGATCCTGATGAACACGTTCAGTTCTACTCAGCTTGATGAAAATGATAGATTCTATGAGTTTACATTTTTGTACCCAGCAGCGTGCTATTCTTTGACCACTGCCTTCGAATAGTCATGGAATACGATGGCCTGGGCATATTTAGTTAAGTTATCAATGAGGACTCTGTCTGAGCTTCTGTTAGCTGCCTGGATTGCCACAGCCCCGCTCTCGAGGGCTAAGATCACACTTGAGGTGTCCTTTGGTAGAACGCAAGGGCGGAGCAGGTCTGGGAGAAAAGAACCAGCCTGATCAAGAATTCCTAACCTTTCTTCCTTCGTTTTCCAGGTCGCCGGTTCCCACACTACCAGGAACAAGACTTAATTCCACGTCAACACGTCAGTGCCTTTCTTTACTACCTGGCAGGAAACTCGGGGCTCTCCTCCTAACCTCAGGCTATTGGCCAAATGAAAGGGTTTGAGGGGCACCAGGGGGTCAAGTGGCCGACCGTAGATTTCGGCTCAGGTCATGAGCTCACAGTTCATGAGTTCGAGCCCCGCGCCTGGCTGCGCACCGACAGCATGGAGCCTGCTTGGGATTCCACCTCTCTGTCCCTTCCCCTGCTTGCTCTTGCTCTCTCTGTCTCTCTCAAATAAATAAACAAACTTTAAAAAATGTGTTTAAATAACCACTCACCACCACCACATTTGAACATTTTACACTCTCCCAACCCTAGAAGGGAGGGACTCGAGAACTGTAAAAAGATGCACATGAGTTGCTATCTCGATCTTTCTAATGATCTCAGCCTAAAGATTTTAAGTTAACTCTTGTCTGCTTGGGACCCTTGTAAGATCTGATCCATGCCATTCAAGTTAGATATTTATCTTGTCAATTTGCTCCGGAAATAACAAATTCTAGAGATCACTGCTTCTCACACTGTGGTGTGCACAGAACTCACCTGGGAACTTGTTAAAATGCTGGTGTCACAGTCGGGTAAGCGGCAGACTCTCGATCTTGGCTCAGGTCATGATTTCACAGTTCATGAGTTCGAGCCCCGTGTCGGGATGGGATTCTCTCTCTCCTTCTCTCTCTGCCTCTCCCCGACTCGTGCTCACTCTTTCACTCTCTCTCAGAAAATAAATTTTAAGAATTTAAATTAAAAAATAGACTCTCACTTATTAGATCTAGGTGGGACCAACATTCCGCACATCGGTGAGCTGCCTGGTGGTGCTGAGGCTGCTGGTCTGCGGACCCACTTGGACAGCAAGGAGGAAAGCCAGGTTTCCACATCAGAGGAGGCGGAAGGTGATGCGTGATAGGCCGCTCTTGTCCCTGTGGCTGAGGGTCCAGTGGGAATGGGGGGCCACCGAGGATGGTGCGTGATTGCGCCAGGAGAGCTTGAAGGATGCACACATCTGTGTGAGTGAATCACGTCACGGTGTCCTCCCACACTTGCTGCCAGAAAGGGTAGCGCGATGCCAGCCGGTGGCTGGGTGTGGCCCGGATTGTCCTTGAGACACGACGTGTGGCCTGAAGCTCACCCTGTCACATTTCCAGGACACCTACCAGTAGCCATGACCTTCCTGGGGTCCAAGAGGTCCTGAATAGCTGACAGAACCGTAGGAGAGTGGACCAGACTTTGCGCGGCTGCTGGTTGTACAGCAGTGGCGCTGCAACGTGTCAGGAGCAGCGGAGAGCTCGTGCCCCCTCCCTGCTGCTCCCCCTGCCGGCTCCTTCCAGGGCCACTGAGGCAGAGGCTCCGTACCCCCTGCGCGCTCCGTGCACCTGGAGTGGAGTGGGGCCGTGGCCCTGAGGCGGCAGCGAGCTTGAGTGGAAAGGGGGGCGGTCCCCAGAGGATGTCCCTTCTCTGCGTCCACATTCCCCTCTACGGGACTGAAAACAAGGATTCCCAGGTCACCGAGGGGCTGATGGGAACACCCTGGAAAGCTGAGTCACCTCTTCAACAGGAGGTGCCTACCCGGCAGCACCTGCCACGTGGGCCAGTCAGGAACCTGTCTTCGCCGCTAAGATTTCAGAGTCTATTTACTCAATAGCAAAGCGTGGCATTGTAACCCCCAACCCCTCCTCCCCCCCAATTACTGCAACATGCGACAAGCAGCCAGGTATTAGGAGAGTTGGTGACGTGAACCTGCCCGTGTTAAATACCCCCTGGGGTGCTGGAGTTTGCTCCCAGGGGTCTGGCTCCACCACCTTCTTGGGTTTCACTCTCTGTAACAGCGTGCGTCTGTCTGTTGGCACCCCGGGTCCTCCCGGGCGTTCTTAATCTTTTGGTATCAAGGTCAATGCCTCTCAAAGGTCAGCATTAGGTGAGCCCCAGGTTTATTTAAATCTCAGGGTTCCATGGCAGGTCCCTATAATTATACCCCAGCTGCAAAACAACTGTAAGATTAAAGAGGGTGCTGGACGTCGTGGGCAGGAAATGCTGTAGCAGCTTCCTTGGGCCGCTGTAGCAAATTACCACAAACTGGGGGGTGCCTAAAACCACAGGTGTTTATTCTCCTACAGCAATAGAGGTCGGAGCTCTGGAACCAAGGGGTTGTCAACGTTGGTTCCTTCTGGAAGGTCGAGGAGAACCTGCCCCCCTTCTCTCTCTGAGCTTCTGGAGCTTCCGGTAACCCAGGCGTTCCTGCGTTTGTAGACGCGTCGGTTCAGTCCCTGCCCTGTCGTTGCCCGGCCTTCCCACCTGTGCGCCTTCTCCCCGTCTCTTCCCGGATAAGGACACTTGTCACTGCAGTGAGGGTCCGCCCAATCAGGGAGGGATCTCCTGTTAGTGTGAATTTGGTTCTTGAAAGTGGCAGCTTCTCCTGAGTTCCGTATAGAGAACTGCCTTGACCAGTGGCCTCTGTCACTGCAATATCGGCGTCCCCACCTCTCCCCGTCTCGGTCACCATGGTCACCGAGATGAGGCTGCACTGCTCTTCAGAGAGTCAAGGCTCCTGGAGAGAAAGCGTCCCTAGGGCTCCTGGGGCTGCCGTTGTAGGGGACAAAGTCCGTGTGATTCCCCGTGTGCGTCTCTGCATCTGCACCAAGACTGTTCCCAACCCAATCAAGGCGCCTCATAGACTCTGCGCCCAGACTACATCCTTGCGAAATCCACGCCAATGTCGTCACCTCACCCCACAGTACGACGGTGCGTCATGGAGTCCTGTGGGCTGCTACCCCACGCGGGGCCAGCAGGACGATTTTCGCTGTGGAGCTCCCAGCGATGACTTCCCTCGTGGGACGGAAAGGGAGCGAGCGAGATGTGCCAAGGGCCCTAGACTGAAGGGCGGGATCCTGACGTGCGTGTGCTCAGAGCCGCTCCAGACAGACCTGAACCCGCTAAGAGCAGGCGTGTTGGCAAACGCACGATCATACGTTGGGTATTGGAGAATGATTGTGTGCGTTAGTGTGACACTAGGGTGGGTGAGCCCAGCATCCTTCGTGCACTATGATCCCTCGCCTCTGTGCCGTCTCGGAGACCCACAGGTCAGCTTTCCAGAGGGTGCAGATCGGCCAGCCTACCGCCTTTGATGTCGCCTTACGCCGTAACCCTGCTTACACTCCAGTTTTGAAATGAAAGGAGCAAGTACCCTCTAATGCTGTTACCGGAGTAATTTCTGTCTTCATGCAGAGCGCGGGATTCCTCAAACCTCTAGACCGTCAATTATGTGTTCTGATTCCAGACTAGAGTATAATCAATACTTACTTATTAGGGCAAGTGCCTACCCGCAACTTGCTGAGTCTGGCAAGTAAAATATTTATGACCCGACAGACCAGTTCTAACTGTTCTCTGTCATTGCTTTACTGCAGCCAACCACCGACGGCTCCAATCTAAAGCCGATTTGTTCTGAGCACAACCTGCAGAATCCATATTCCAGTAAGTCCGAAGGGACTTAGAATCTAGGAACCAAAAGTCACACGCAAAGATACACATTCTGTACCACATGTTCAGTTTTAACTGTCTCGGGTTAAGTGTCGGGGCGCCTGGGTGGCTCAGTCAGTTAAACGTCCGACTTCAGCTCAGGTCTGTGGGTTTGAGCCCCGTGTCGGGCTCTGTGCTGACAGCTCAGAGCCTGGAGCCTGCTTCAGATTCTGTGTCTCCCTCTGTCTCTGCCCCTCCCCCCACTTGCAATCTGTCTCTCTTTCAAAAATAAATAAACATTAAAAAATTTTAAAGCAACATATTTAATATGAATTTCTTCAACAACTCCCTGGGCCCGGAAATCAGCTCCAGTGCTAGGGGGCCAGGCTGAGGGATGGGCAGTGTTCCTCCCTGAAGGGGCCATTCCTGAAGGGGAGGATGTAGACAGCCCCTCAGCACAGCCCCTCAGGGTGACCGGACCACTGTTCACACCCCACTGGGGCCCTGGCCGCATCGTACGGAGGGTCTACATCTGTGTCCCCTCCTCCTCCAGCCTGGAATTCCTCTTGTCCTGGCAACCTTCATACTTAGCTCACGGCTGGGCACAGAGTAGGCACTTACTCCACTTGGGTGCACTCAGGGGAAGCTCAGAATCACAGGAAGGTAGCAGTGGCTCACGGTCAGCCCCCGACCGCCCCTGTCCCTGGCCTTCCCAGTGGCATCAATAGCTCTAGGGCGCACTTGGCCCACCCCAATCCGCCAACAACGCAGACCGTCAGAGAGAGATCGCTGCTTCTGTGCCCGTGTCTCCTGGAGCTGTGAGAGGTGTGCCCAGTGCCCAGCTCACGCATCACCTCCTACTGCGACCAGCCGGCGGGCGTGCTGGGGCTGGAGCACGTCCACCAGGAGGAGGCGTGCAGGGGGGACGGGGAGGAGAAGTGGACTTCCCATCAGGAAGGCTGGATGCCAGGACCACTGGGGCTGCAGGTTGGGGTTCCCTAAGCTCCTGGGGTGTGGACAGCAGTGTGATGGTTTCCTGCGGGAGGCTGGCGAGGCTGGGGACATGCGCGTGCGCTGCTGCTCTGCCCACAGGGCTCTCCTTCCTCCCTCCGTCCGTCCCTCCCTCCAGCAGCCTTGCCCTCCTGGCCCCGCTGACCCCTCAGGTCCCAGGAAGCTTCATGATATGGGGCGCTCAGCACTCACCCAGCTGCAGCGACCTGTCACTTGTGGGATCACACTTGCCCAGCGCAGGCTTGGAAGGTGTCCGCTTTACTCCCTTAGTCTCGCGGCTGTGCCTAACGCGCCTGTGCTACGATGCACAAACTCCCTGAGGTCACAGGTGAGGAAACTGAGGCACAGCAAAAGCTAAAATGTCTGCTCTGGGACCGCACAGCCGGGGAGGCAGCGAATAACCAGCCTCGCATCCGTGGGCACCAGACACTATGCTCACTGTCGCCTCTTGTCCTGTTTACGCCTCACGCCGACCTGGATGGAGGTGCAGTCATGATCGTCCTCCAAGGCCAGCTGGGGACACAGAGGCTCAGAAGAGTTGACAGCTGCTGCCCGCGCCCCACCAGCTCCCCCTGGCCCATTGGGAGCCACCTACTGATAGGGGACGGCTCCCAGTGTCTCCCGCCTCAGGGGTCCCCCTGGCCATGACAGCAGGCTCAGCCCATATGCTGGCAGGACTGAGCACCGGGACTCCAAGCTTTCAGTGTCACGGGCTTCCTCGCCTGTCATTGGGACGGTCTGAACAGTGATTTCTACCCAGTCTTCCTTCTCACAGTGACAACTCACTTTCCTCCCCGACAAATGTCCCCGCTCCCTCACAGTACTTCCTGGGATCACTTCCAAACCAAGCTCCTTGCACCCACAGCCCGGGGAACCCAAACTCCCGCAGAGGGAGAGGCACGGTGACTTGCCCAAGATGGCACACCGGAGCAGGTGGTGACGCCAGAAGGTGGATCCAAGCACCTCCTTCAGCCAGGGTGCCACACCAGCACCTGCCACCGGGCATGCAAGTCACTGCTGGTCGGCTGAATAGTGGTCCCCAAAGATGTCCCCATCACGGTCCCCAGAGCCTGTGAATATGCTACCCTTTGTGGAAACGGGTGGAACTGACGTTATTAATCAACGGTTCTAAGATGGGAGGCTGTCTGGATCATCCAAGCGACCCAACGGACCCAGGAGGGGCCTTATAAGTGGAAGAGGGAGAAAGAAAAGAAGCATCGGGACAAGAGGACCGGGGAAGGCGGACGCAGAGAGATGGCTGACGCTGAAGACCGAGAAAGAGGCCATGAACCAAGGAACGCGGGTGACTCTTCAGCGCTGGAATAGACTTGGATTATTTAAGCCACTATAGTTGTGATTTGTTGCTGCAGCAACAGGAAAAAAATACAACCCCTTAAAGAAGTTCCCGCCCCCTGCCCTACAGCGTTTTCGGACAAGGCTTGGGTTTATTTTTATTATCGTAGCTTACGTATCAATTATACTGCAGAAGATCTTGACCGTGACGGTGGCACGGGGGGGGGAGGGGGGGGATTGGCCTAATTTTGTTCTGAAAGCATACACCTTGCACTTTAAAGCATTTTTAAGCCTGGCTCATGCAAAGCTTTGGAAATGGCGGCAGAAGAGAGCTGCACGCCATTACCCGAGGGCTGAATCCGCCTGGATCCGGTTGAATGAACTCGGCGGATCACTTCCGCCTGCTCTGCGCATGCTCAGAGAGATGGCGGAGACGTCACTGCCCTGACACTCTCCATTTTCAAGTGCACGGCCGTAGAGGCAGCTAAGTAATAAGCATCCAGTGCTGCAGAATGGCGCCCGCCTGTGCCTCGGGCGAACGTTTGGGGTGCAGGAAACAATCATGACAAGGGGCAAGCCAACGCATGAGACGACTCATCAAAGACCAGATTTTTAATAACCCTTTAGAAGATTTTTTTCCTAGAGGACGGTGGCGAATGTGAGCATGTCGTTGTCTAATCATCTGGGGACGCCCAAAATGGCCCTTTGGAGCATTCCACTTCAGAAATTCGATCCCAATGGCGAGCACCTCACTTACCCAGGGAACTTAAGGAAGCTAAGAATCGGAGCACAGAGGTGAAACTGGGAGCATCTTTCTGGGAAAACAACTGATGTCAGGCCCATTGGTTCTACCGTCATGGTCAACTGGGTGTCAGGGTCAACTGGTGTCATGGCCCATTGGTTCTATGAAGCTAAGAAAGATGACAATGAATTGAATGCCCCTCTCTGAGCTCCTCCCAGGAGGAGGGGACATCAGAACCTGTTAGAGGAAAGTGTCGTGTGGGGAACGGGGTTGGAGGGTGGGAGAGAATCTTAAGGAAGGAAAGGAAGATTCGCACTGGGCTGGGATGCCTAGAAATGGATTCCATTCAATTAAATGGAATTGTAAAGAGCATCCACTACAGTCCGGACACTGCTCTTGGTATTTGAGATCAGAGGATGAGCTGGGCACAGACACTCATGCTCTGGCACCCGGGGGAGGCTAGAGCCTGAAACACAAAGAAATCACAAGACAGTGTCGTATAAGCAGCTCCTAAAAATGGACAGAGAGGTGAGTGGAGCTGAGGGGATGGTGTGGTTAGATTCAGGTATCCTGGAGGGCTCCCCAAAGGAGGCGCTGTTGGAATTGCTCAACAGAAGAAAACAGCCAATCCGTGGTTGTACCTGCTGGCCTCCCCATCTCTTTTCGTGTATAAGTTCTCTTAGCGCCAATGCCCACGCTGTCCCTCTCTTAAAGCCTGTTTCTCAGTTCATCGTGGGCAATACGCTTCCCTTTCCTTCTGTCTGGGTCACTCGGCGAGTGTACGGTTATCAGGTGACCCGTCGGGAAAGGTTCTGTGGCCACCTTGGGGCACCTGGGGTGATGTCTATGCAGGTCTCAGATTGGGTAGAATCAGGCAGGGGTCTCAGCGATCTACCGGAAGGAGCAGTTGGAATAGCAACTCTGCAAAGGTAGAAACCGGAGCAGATTAGTGTGTTGCAAGCCCAGCTGTGGGGGAAGGGGCCCCCTGAAGTGAGCTCCACGGTCTGTGTGAAGGACACGGGCATGAGAAGGCACTCGGCCACCAAGCTGTGGGCAAGGGTCTTGTGTGAGGCCACGCCCCCTGAGTAAAGGTCCTGCCTACTGTGGCCCTAATGACATCACAGTCTACCCTGATCAGCGGGGCCACCAGAACAAGACGCCACAGACCAGGGGGGTTAAGCAACATGAATTTATTCCTCACAGTTCTGGAAACTGGAAGTCCTAGATCGGGTACCAGCAAGGCTCAGTTCTGGGGAGCCCCTCTTCCTGGCTCGCAGAGGATCATCTCACTGCGTCCCCGCACGGTAGAGAGAGAGATTGCAAGCTTTCTGGTGTCTCTTCTTTTCTTCTTTTTTTAATGATATATATTTTTACTTATTTTTGAGACACACACACACACACACACACACACACACACACACACACACACACACAGAATCCAAAGCGGACTCCTCACTGTCAGCACAGAGCCCGACGTGGGGCTCGAACTCACAATCTGTGAGACTGTGACCTGAGCCAAAGTTGGACGCTTCACTGACTGAGCCTCCCAGGCTTCCCTCTGGTGACTCTTCCTATAAGAGCACTAATCCCCATCGTGAAGGCTCCACCCTCGGGACCTCATCTGAACCTAATTCCCTCCCAAAGGTCCCATCCCCAGACACGGTCACATGGGGGTTGGTTAGGGTTTCCACATATGGACTCGAGGCGACAGGATTCAGTCCACACCATGGTGCACAGTGGCCGAGGCAAATGGCTGAACTCACACATGTTCGAATCACCAACTCTAGAGGAGAAGTGAGATCCTAGGCTGCCAGTGGTCCTCTAGTGAAGAGGACTAGCAGGAGGAAGGTGGGGGCTTGTCCACATCCTTTCATGCTCCTAGATGCTCCGTGCTCCCAGATGCTCCGTGCTCCCAGATGCACAACACGCTACTTGGAGAGGTGGCGAGTGGCCAGGACTGGGCCCCCTGCAGTGGACGAACTGGAGTCAGGGCTCTGATCCTCAGCCCATCAGTCTCCGGAACTCCGTCTCTTGAGGGACCCAGAATTTGATGGAAATCTTGATGCCAATGGCTTAGTTTGCGTGTTGGCTGTCAAGTGGGTTGGAAACACCTCTCCGCCTGTCCAGTGAATTCCCGCGGGTGCTGTTCAGGGAGCGCAGGATCCAAGCAAAGTCCGGACACGGGTCCCAGACTCGTCCCTTGGAAATACTAGTCCATCTTTGAAGGCAGTGATTTCTTCCTGGCTTATCGCTCAAGGCCATTATAAGTCTGCTCTGATCCACTAGGATTGATTTTAAAATTTAACTCTAAGGGCGCCTGGGGGCTGAGTCAGTTGGGTGTCTGACTGGCTTAGGTCATGATCTCACAGTCCGTGGGTTCGGGCCCCCGCATCGGGCTCTGTGCTGACAGCTCGGAGCCTGGAGTCGGCTTCCGATTCTGTGTCTCCCTCTCTCTCTGCCCCTCCCCTGCTCACTCTGTCTCTGAAAATAAAATAAAGACATAACAAAAATTTAAATTTAACTCTAAAATGGGGAAATTTGGTTTCCAATGTCTACAGGAGCCCTATAGGGGAATTCAGCCCTGGACTCAGCGCTCACATGTACGCCCATATACGAGGCAGAGGGCCTTGGGAGTCTGCTATTCTTGTTACACATTTAAATCACCATTAAAGATGACATCTCCATGAACAGGTTTAAATCTGTTTATTTTTAAAGAAATAAAAAGTTAAAATCTTGAGTTTCCTAAGAGGTGGATTTTCCTTTAAAATCAGGTAAGATTTGGGCATTTCTGAACAAGCTGCAAACCTAATTAAAAGCAGTGAAAAAGAAAACTCGTGTGTGTGTGTGTGTGTGTGTGTGTGTGTGTGTGTGTGTTTCATCAGTGTTGGTAAGTGGCAAGTTCATCACACGCCTAGCTGGCACTCACCGTGCATTTATAAGGACTCATTTAAACTCTGCAGGAGGGGCACCTGGGTGGCTCATTCAGTTGAGTGTCTGGCTTCAGCTGAGGTCCTGATCTCGTGGTTTGTGGGTTCGAGCCCCGCTTCTGGCTCTGTGCTGACAGCTCAGAGCCTGTCACCTGTCTTCAGATTCTGTGTCTCCCTCTCTCTCTGACCCTTCCTTGCTCCCGCTGTCTCTCTCAAAAATAAATAAAACATTAAAAAAAATGATCTGCAGGAATGTAGCCTGATCTCATAAGAGTGACCTTTCTTGAAGCTGAAATTGCTGAGGAGTTCTTTTTCCTTCATATTTTATAACTAGAGGGTTCCCATATCATCAGACCCTTATGTGAG
The DNA here is from genome assembly GCA_004023785.1 of Mungos mungo. NCBI lineage: Eukaryota > Metazoa > Chordata > Mammalia > Carnivora > Herpestidae > Mungos > Mungos mungo. The sequence goes on along the minus strand of PISW01001633.1, from coordinate 322,493 downwards.
GTTTTTTTTTTTTTTTTTTAGTGGTGGTTCCAGCAAATTCTGCAGATGACGAAGACTGGAATCAGAATGAGAAAGGATCTGAGTTTTGAGCTAGCTGCCCTCACTCAGTCTCTGCACTCTGTGGGAATTGCCCTCCCTTCCCCAGGTCCTTCCCCGTGGTTGGGGCCTTGGCCTTGGCGTACTTGCCTCCTGGCCCTGCCGCCTGGATTCAGCGTGTTCTGTGGGTGGATTAGTAAATGCTCAGTGAATGAATCCTGATCCAGGACTAGCACACTAGATTCCTGTGGTGCAAGTTCTTGTGGGCCTGTAATGCAGAGGAAAGTGACTGGTGGCTTCAAACCGGCTCTAAGGTGTCCTGATAAAACCAGGGTGTTTTTTCCCAAATTTATTTATTTAGGGAGAGATAGAGAGAGCGTGAATGGGGGAGGAGCAAGGGGAGGGGGACAGAGGGAGACTCCCGGGCAGGTTCCACCAGGTCAGGACATTGCACAGAGTCCTGAACCCACAAAACCAGGAGACCATGGCCTGAGCCGAAATCGGGAGTCAATGCTTAACCGACTGAGCCACCCACGTGCCCCAGGGCCAGGATGGTTTTTTTTTTTTTAATGTTTATTTATTTTTGAAACAAGAGAGAGACAGAGTGCAAGCAAGGGAGGGGCAGAAAGAGAGGGAGACACAGAATCCGAAGCAGGCTCCAGGCTCTGAGCTGTCAGCACAGAGCCTGATGCAGGGTTCGAACCACAAGTGGTGAGATCATGACCCGAACCAAAGTCAAATGCTCAACAGCTGAGCCACCCAGGTGCCCCTCTTCGTGATATTTGCTATTCTTTCATTAGAAACGCTTTCATAGCTTTGAACATGCTCATTTTTTGTGGGATCTTTTTTTTCAGGTCATTCTATTAGCTCATGGTCTTGAATTGCTTCCGGGAGTATTTTCAATGCAGGGTCAATTTATATGTTGCAAACTCAACTTCGGGATCGCTGCACCATATAAATAATATCAACTCAGACTTTTTTTTTTTCCTTTTCACAGCCCTGGACAGAGGCATGTTGGTTGGCGGGTGGAGTGTTTTTACATCCTCTTCATTAAGAGGGCTGAGTTTCAAGAATCTCTGCGTTCTGCAAAGGTCTGAGTTCTAACTTCTTCGAAGACCTCATCTGTCCTCACCGGGGGCGCACAGAGAACGAAGGCTCCCACAGTGTATTTCTGGGCTAATTAACCCCATTCAAGCCCCTTAGTGGCCGCAGCTGCAAATCACACTGGACTGATCTGATTTGGATTCCTCTTTGTTTCTAGCATCTGACGGTCTCTCTTTCTTGTTTGTTAATTCAATTACGTCTCTGAAATAAACTTTGTCATATTTTATCTAACATTTTTAGCTCTCCGTAGCCAGAGGCATTTCACATTAGTAGACTCTGTCAAGTAGCCAATACCAGAAGCCCAGTCTCTGGGGTTCATTAAAATCAAGTTAACTAGCACTCCTGGAGGTTAGCTCGCTGTCAATGCTGGACTCGGTGTCAATCATGCAGAAAAGGTCCTGTTTAATCACAGTTTATGGGACAGCTTAGGGTCTTCCCTTAGCTTACTGGATTCCTCAAAACACGGTTCCAGTATTGGAATAATTGCATGTCATTCTGTTTCCGTGGTTTTCTCTCCCCAGGGATTGCCAGGAAGCCTGAGGAGGAATCTTACAGACGTTAGACAATGTTTGGGACATTCAGAATCTGGTTGATTTCAGTCAAAGTGTAAGAAATCTGGAGAAATGGAAACGGGACTGCACTGGGAAGTTCGGGAGTCAGGGAGTCCTCTTCTGCCTCTAAACCCATAACCGCTTCCAACAAGAAGTCAGATTGTAGACCCACCTCTGCCACTAACTGGGTGACATTGCTCTCCCACAATTTCTCAACTACAAAAAAAGGACATTGGACGAAGTGCCACTTTGTGGTTTCCACCCTCTTGTGGCTTCCATGTCTTCTTTTGTACGCAGCACACCTGCTCTCCCTTTTTCTCAATCCTGTCTTCTCTCTGTCCTTGTCCTCTGCCCCCTCCTGGGCTCTTTCTGGTGGTGGTCCGCTACCTTAGCAGAGATGCTGGACGTCAATACAGAATCCCCCACATTGCTGCCAAAGCTGCCTCTGGCCCCCACTACCGCCCTGTCTTCGATGATAGCACCCTGCTTCCTGCGAACTTGAATTTGTCCAACCTCTTCATCGCCCAAGTCCTGGGCACGTGTGCAGTGTCCCATACGCAAGCGGCACGCATTCAACGACTCATTTTGGAGTTAAGCTAGGCCCTGTACTGGACACAGGGATTCAATAAAGAATAAGGAAGGCAGACCCCTGAGGCTTGGGGGAGAGAAGAAGCAGGAAAGCAAGATAATCATGGCTTGTGCTTCATGATAAGTGCTCTGAAGAAAGTGAGTAGGGAGACAAGGCAGTGGATGGCAGGCTGGAGAGCGTGGTGAGCAGAGCTGGGGGCTCCAACAGGAAGTGGGGATTTGAGGAGGGGAGTCTGGTGATCCTTCGGCCTGGGAGCACCTCCGCATGTGTGGGGAGCCAGGAAGGGCCCCGAGGAGAGTGACCACGAGGAGTCTGCGCCAGACAGCCGTCTCCCTGCCTCTCCTTAGTCCCTTCTCAGAATCTGTTCTAGAATCATCCAACTGCCAGTATCTCTCTTAAACACTACTTTTTAACGTTTATTTATTTATTTTGAGAGAGAGAGAGTGCACACTCATGCGATCAGGGGAGGGGCAGAAAGAGAGGAAGAGAGAAAATTCCAAACAGAGTCCATGCTGTCAGCACAGAACCTGATGCAGGACTCAGACTTACAAACTGTAAGATCATGACCTGAGCCAAAATCAAAAGTTGGCCGCTTAACTGACTGAGCTACCCAGGTACCCCTGGGTTTGAATTTTGAAACTTTTAATTAAATTTTCCACTCTGTCCCTTAGAACAGACATCTTTGTACCCAGGAAGATGAAAAGAAAAAAAAAAAAACAGCACAAAAGTGACACCAATGAACAGTCTGTTTAGTCCTCAGTGTCCCACCCCTCACGCTCACCTCCATGTACCAGGGATGAGAAACAGAACTCAGCAAGAAGTATCCAGAGACCTTTCTTAGTGGCTCTTGGTCTAGGATTTTGAGTCAAGACCCTACGGTGAACTCAACACCCAGGATACTCAAATCCATGCCAGGAGTCCTGGAGGCACAAGGGAAACCAGCATGAGGAAGGAGCACTGCACTCCAGGATGTTACCAGAACTCAGTGTATTTCAAGAAAATAGCATGAACTCATTCAAGGATTTCAAACCCATCTTCCCTGCAAGCTCCTAGGAGGTCAACCCGATACAGGGACTACCAGGACTCTGCCATCTTGCTGTTGACTGTACCATTGTCCCCTCGGAAGAGCTGATGAGATGCCGCTACCCCGTGGCTGGTGTCTTCTACGGGAAGTGAGCAAGACTCTGGAGCTGGTGCAGTTCAACCCACCACGAGTTTTCTGGTTTGGCCATGAACATGAGTGCTGAAATGACATAAAGCGGAAGGAAGTTAGAGCCACGGGGCTCAGGTCCCATAAGATCGCTGGGTCATCCACAGGACCGCTGTGTGGGGACACTTGTTGAGGAAAAGAAGCCTGTGAGCCACCTGTAAGGCCATAAGGGGCCCAGCTGCTAGACGACATGAAGGCACCAACACATTTTGGGAGAGGGCAGCGCCACGAGGTAAACCAGCCAGCCTGCACTGTTGTGGTAAAGTTGGACATCACACAGGACATGTCAACCTCTGGGAGGAGAAATACATGGTTGTTTTGTTCACACCCCCAAAAAGAGCCTATGTAATTAAGAGACCAACACTCACCCTTGGGAATTTCTATCCCGATGAGTTTGTGAGATGTTGCCGCAAAGCCAAGGAGCATAATAAATCAGACGGGAAGAAGCCGTGAGCTTGTCAGAGGGAGGCAACTAGGTCTTTCATCTTTCAGTTCTGTTCAGATCTTCAGGAAGCACAAGTCAACTAGAGTAATTTGTAAAAATGTATATGTGGGGGCGCCAGGGGGCTCAGTTGGTTAAGTGTCCGACTTTGACTCAGGTCATGATCTCACAGTTTGTGGGTTTGAGCCCTGCATCGGACTCTGCTGACAGCTCAGAGCCTGGAGCCTGTTTCAATTCTGTGTCTCCCTCTCTCTCTGATGACCGCCCCCTCCGCTCCCACTCTGTGTCTCTCACTCTCAAAAATAATAAATAAAAAAAAAATTTTAATGTTATGTGTATATGCATTAGAAAGGCAAAAGTATAAATTTTCTCAAGTATGATTGTTTGTCCTCCCTATTTTAACAATTACATATTATGTAATTATGAAACATAAAACCAAAGACCAAGTGTTTTTGCTGTTCTTTGCTTGTTTGTTTTTCAAAATACAAGAAAACCTCAGGAAATGAAGAAAGAATTTCAACGGACTGCTTTTCAATCCCTTTACCCAAGAGTGCCCAACTCCCCACTGGCCCAGCACTGGGAAAGAAAGGACATTAGGCCATTGCGTCCTCTCTGGGGATATTTGAAGTGCCTGCAAAGCTTCTTTCTTGAGGCTTATAAATCACCCTTCCTCACCCGGGCTTAAATTTCCACCCCTCCTCCTCAGGGGTGGCGCGGCCCACTCTCCTTGCTCTGTGTTTAATATCAAGATGGCCCCAGGGGAGTCTGAGAGGCTTAGTCGGCTAAGCATCTGACTTCGGCTCAGGTTATGATCTCATGGTTGGTAGGTTGAAGCCCCCACATCAGGCTCTGTGCTGAATGCTCGCTCAGAGCCTGGAGCCTGCTTCAGATTCGGTGTCTCCTTCTCTCTCTGACCCTCCCCACTCATGCTCTGTCTCACTCTATCTCTCGAAAAATAAATAAATGCAAAAAAAAGTTTAGAAGATCAAGACGGCCCCCATCCTTCAAGCCTCTGATGTGCAAGCCCACAGAGGCTCAGGCCAAAGACTCATTCCATGACACAGAGATGGTAATCTCTACTCACCCGGCCTACTGGTTGTTGTTGAGAAAAATGTTGAGTCAACCAAGTGATTTTTACTGCAAAGTTCCTCTTCGTTCTTTATCGGCGAAGGGCTATCTTCCTTGGTTTCAGGATGCGTAACGGGTGGTGTGGGAGCACAGCCGGGCAGCGGGCTGTCACTGGAGTGTCTGTCACCGCAGCCGGGCCATGTTTGCAAGATGAAAAGGCCGTTGCAGTCCCCAGCCCTGAGTCCCCAACGCACTCTTACAATGACTCATCGATTACCCAGAGTTCTTATCTTTGGACTGTGGGTCCCAAGCTTTGCCCAACTTTTCCGCGGGGTCTTCCTCGTCCTGTGCAGCCATTCACAACCTTACACACTCACGAGGCTGGGCCCGCAGAACAGTACTTGCCTGACAAGGTCATTGCTGTTCAACCAACATTTAAAAAGGAGGAGCCAGGGGTCTCGAGGGCACACATTCCTGAAATGCCATGTTGACAAAAGAGACCCCTTTCTCCATCATAAGACTTTATTCAGGACCCTTTTCTTCTGCTCACCTCTTTGCAAATCCCCAGTGAACTCTGCCGCGGCTCTTCCCTAACGCTCTTGGCCGGGACCCCATCGGCTTCGCGGGGAGTCTCACGAGATCTGCATCCTTTGCTGTAATTTGGGAGGTCTGATTTCAAGGTTCTGCAACTCAGATAATCAACAAAAAGCCGAAGCCAAATACGTGGTGTGTTGGGTGGCAATCCACTCAAAACCGTTATGACTGACATGTGTTTTGCACTAAGTCTTTGTGTTTTTTTGTTTTGTTTGCTTTTTACACTTATTTATTTTTTTGAGAGACAGAGAGAGACAGAGCATGAGCTGGGAGGGTCAGAGAGAGAAGGAGATACAGAATCTGAAGCAGGCTCCTCGCGCTGAGCTATCTGCACAGAGCCCGACTCGGGGCCTGAACCCACCAACCGTTGAGATCATGACCTGAGCTGAAGTTAGACGCTCAACCGAGTGAACTACCCAGGTGGCCCGAACTAAGTCTCTGAAACCTGGCATCAACTCGATATTCAGAGAACATTTGGGTTCCCAGCAGCCACATTTTGGATGCTAAGCGGCCTCCTGTGGCCAGTGGCCAGGGCGAGACCAGATGACTCCGTTAAAAAAGGCTTTCAGGTCTGGACACCGAGGGCTTGGTGATCTTTTGCTGAAGCACAAGAAAGGAGTCCGGAGGCTCCGGTCCCCATCCCCCTTCCCCACTAATCCTGTTCTACTTTTCCTCAGCAGGTTGAGGGTGAACGCGTTTCTTCCTACTTGCCTCAAAGGACTTTTGAAAAGAATGGGGGGGAAGGGGGTGGAAATAAAAGCTTCTGTTGAGCGTTCTCAGCACGGCTGTCCGTGGGAGGTGGTCACGATTAAAGACCAAGCAACCGCCGCTATTTGCTTTGGGACAGTAATTGCGGGGACAGTCATGCGTCATCGACTTTAGCGACAGTGCAAAGTTGGCTTTGCAGACTTCAGCTGAGAGAGAAAACAAACACGTGAGGGCAAAGAAAGAAGAGTGCAGAACTTTGAGTCCGGCTTATCTTCAGGACACAATTGTCTGGAGGGGGTGGCTCCCTCCTTTTTTTTTTTTTATCAAAGAAAGGTCAACTGTTAATCATCTTGTGAAATGTGAAAACCTATATGGTAAGTGATGACACTTTTTAATGGGAAAAAAAATAATCAACCTAGACACTACCGGCCAGGAAAAAAGAAAAGAAAAAAAAAATGTAATGTTCCTTTAATCCATCTAAAGGGGAAAAAAAAAAAACCCAACCTCATTACCAGTTCTCAATAGAGGATTAAGAGGCACTGAGCAGAGAAGCTTCCGGAAGGCTGGCGTTCCAGAGAAGCTCATCAGGTTTTTGAAAGAAAGAATGCCAACCCCGGTGAACTCCACCCTCTTGTCTACTAGGTGGGAGAAATTGCATGCACAGCTCTGGCTGCTCCGGTCTGTATTTGCAAAGAGAAGACTTAAAAAGGACCAGAGCTTGGGGGGGGCCAGGAGGTGGGGATGGGGGTGGGGGCGGGGGTGGGGGTGTGCTAAGCGCTCAAGTGGAGTGACCTTGTATGACCCTCTTCTTCCCCTGCAGCAGCCCAAAGACGGGCCCGAGGTGGGACTGGGGCGTGGGGCTCTTCCCCGTGGGGTTTTCCATAACCCCCCAGCTCAGCAGGTGGGGGCCGGGGGGGTCCTAATGTTGGAAAAAATCAAACATTCAAGCTACCGCTTAAATTTTCTGTTGCAAAAAAAAATTTCAGCCACCAAATGGCTGGAGTTAAGGAAAAGGGATCTCCACCGCCCCGTGACCCCTGTCATGAAGACTTTGCCGTCCCTTACTCCAGACTGGAAGATTCTTGCAGCCGTGCAGGCTGGGTCAGTGGTGCTGTCTCCAGCATCATGTCGTTGGTGCTCAGGGATGAGAGTCATTGCGGCCGTCCCTCTGTGGGTGCGGACTCTGCTGGGCCCCTGCATCTGGTCACCTGTGTGTGACTTTTCCAGGGCTGCGTGACACGTTCCCACAGACTGGGGGTCAAAACCAACAGAAATTACTCTCTCATGGCTCTGGAGACCTCAAGTCCAAAATCAAGGTGCGGGCAGGCCTGGGTCCTTCCAGAGGCTCCGAGGGAGAATCAAGTCCAGTCTGCTTATAGCTTCTGGCGGTTTCCAGCAACGCTCGGCGCTCCTTGGCTTGTAGACACATCCTCTGTCTGCCTTGTCACATGACACCCTCCTCTGTGTGTTCGCTGTGCCCCGCATGGCCCTCCTGTAAGGACACCGGCCTTTGGATGTCGAGTTTCTAAGCTTAGAGACGAACTTTCGAGTAAATGTGAAGCCAACCCTTCTGAACCAGGACAGAGCATTGAGTAAGGGCCTCGGGGACCAGGAGGGAAGAGAGAGTCAACCTCTAGAGGCTCATTCTGTGAGGCGGGAAGAGGAGGAGGTGAGGAAGGAGAGCAGGCGGGGGCAGTGGGGAGCCAGGTGGGTCCAGGCTCAGAGGTCCTTGGGGTGTGAGGAGACAGAGACACCAGAAAGCCTCTCAGAGACAGGACCCCCCACCGCACCGCCCGGAAGACGGCCCAGGGGCCCAGGCCCGACAGGACACAGCCTTTCCTGGGGCGGAAGTGAGAGGTGGAAGAAAAGCCCCTCCCCCAGCCCCACCCCCTCAAGGAAGCATTTCTGCACTGAACTTAGAGCATCAGGTTTCATGACAGTGGATTTCTGTCCTTGGCCGCACTTGGGTGACTTCTGCGCCCCCTGCCCCCTGGTCTTTCCGCGGAAAGCCCCTCCTGAGAGGCGCTCACAGCCCAAGTCACAAAGGAAGGAAGTCAGTCGGCCCATCTGCACATGGTCGACTGAGGTCTCGCTTCCTTTTTATTTCTTTCTAGGGCTCAGCTCGGAATTATATCTCCATTAGAGCACGCTTCTTTTTTTAACCCTCCGGCTAACATGGAAGGAATTTGTTTAGTTTGCTGTGGTGCAGCGGCCTAAACCATCAGCGGGGTGATTCATGCACCCGGGGCTGCTGACGTGCTCGGGGAGGGGCAGGGACCTCGCTGGGGGAACTCGGGGAAGTTCTAACGCTAATGAAACAGGTCTGAGGCTGATACAGCAGAATACAGATGCTCCGATCCCTACTTCTGAGCTTTGCTTTTCTCTAACAATGCACGTTTCCTTTGCTGACAGGAGAAAGAGATGGGAAAACCGAGAGGCACGTACAAGGAAAGGACTGGATTGCAGGTCAAGATCGACCTGGAGACACTACCCTAACATCCGCAAGGATGCTCACGGAGGCCCCGGCTCTGCAGAAAAGGCGTAAGGCCCGTGGTAAGGTATGGAATGCTAAAAATTCCTCCAGAAGCCTGAGGTTTTCTTCCAGGGTTTGAGGAGGTCTTAATATGGAGAACCGGGCTTCTAGAAATTCCATGCAGTCTTGGCTCACTGTTCTCCTTCCTCATCTCCACATTCAGTGTTAAACACATCCGATTTGCACTTCTAAAAGGAGCCAGGTTGCGGCAATGGAAAAAAGGTGTGGGGTGGTAGGAATCCAGGGACTTGTTCAGCCAGTAACTATGTGACCTCGGGGGACCAGGCCGTCCCAGGCACAGAAAGGGGTCGCCTAGAGCCTGGAACACGAAGCACGCCCGAGAAGGAGAGAGCACGTCTTCCAGCCCAGACTGCGGACAGCACGTCAGTGGGAATTTCTGCCCTGATGCGAGACTTGTTCGTCTGCACACCCTCCCTTCCAGGCGCTCTCCAGTTCCTGGAGCCGGGAGTGGCTTCCCTACTGACCTGAGCCAGAGGGATTTCCTTGCTTCAGCCCAGGACCCCTGCCCGAGACCCTCAGTTGTATTTCTTTCCTGTGGCTGCTGTCAAAAACCACCATGAAGGTGGAGACTTAAAACAAGAGATTTCTGGGGCGCCTGAGTGGCTCCGTCGGTTGCGCTCCCAACTTCAGCTCATGTCATGGTCTCACAGTTTGTGGGTTTGAGCCCTGCATCGGGCTCTGTGCTGACAGCTCAGAGCCTGGAGCCTGCTTCCGATTCTGTGTGTCCCTCTCTCTCTGCCCCACCCTTGCTCGTGATCTGTCTCTCTCTGCCTCTCAAAAATAAAAATGTTAAAAAAAAAAAACAACAACCAAGAGATTTCTTCTCTCAAGACAGTTGTGAAGGCCAGAAGCCCAGAGACACTTTCCCTGGACCAACAGCAAGCTGTCAGCAGGGCGTGCGCCCTCCCGGAGCTCGAGGTGAGAACTGGTTCCTTGCCTCCTTCAGCTTCCGGTGGCTGCTGGCATTTCTGGGCCCGTGGCCCCTTCACTCTGGTCTCCGCCTCTGTGGTCACATGGCCTTCTCCTCATGGCTGAGTGAAATCTCCCCCTACCTCTTTTTCGTGAGTTCCCCTCTGTGGTTACCTTTAAGGTCCATCTGGATAATCCAAGATAACCCCCATCTCAAAACCGAGAAGTCCGTCACCTCGGAAAAGACCCTTTTTCCAAATAAAATCACATTCACAGGGGGCAGGGGTTGGGAGAGGATTAGGACCCGTTGTCTCTAGGGGCCCTCATTCAGACAGTACCAGCGGCCCTCAAGGACGTTTCTGTTTTCGATCGCCATTCGGTGTTTTGTTTTGATGAGGAAGTTGACGGTGCTCCTTGCATCAATCTGGTGGGACCTGCATAAACCAGTGGCCGCTGTGTCAGCAGGTGACCAGTAAGGAGAGAGTACGAGGAGTTACTGGCGTCTGCTGGGCTTTTCTGCCCATTTGGCTATTTATGGGTCTCTTCCTCATTAAAGCCGTAGCTAGAGATACGGAACAACTTTTCTGCTTTTGATGGGAAAAGCTTTGGGTTCTTGTGAGGGGAAACACCAGTGACCGTGTGGGTTTTCTCCGTAGCTAAACTGAGCACCGTGTATGAACAAATACTGTCCCAAACCTTTCCTATCGAAAGCATTTACGTTATTCTTAGCCGGTTTTGACAACAGCCTATCTTACCTTGGAGCCATCACCACGCATTATTTAGACGCACATTTCTGCGAAAGTCCGTCCCCACCCCCCAGCCTAAATGTTGCAAGTGTGTTTGGTATTTTAAGCAAACGGAAGAGCGTGGTCCACAGGAGCATGTGTTGAACCTACTCTGAAAAACGCTGCTATTATCCAAATGTGTTCTTCGGAGTTGTAAAATCGTTTTTAATACCTTTTAGACCCTGTGTAGGTTTGTAGCAATAATGCCTTTTGTTGCTAACCTCTGTTAAGTCGTAGTGGCCCTGGTGCCTCTCTGCTAAAACACTACCGTGCCTGTGAAACATTTTGTAAATGAAATAAAAGCGGACATGTGTCAGTAATTTGCAGTTCCTCCTCTGCTTCTTCCTTACTCTCCCCTTAGACGTCTGGAAGAGAAATCTATTGTTTCAGTGGCTCGCACAATTGTTTACTGTTTTGTTTAAGTCTGAATAGTCCCCCAAAGCTATGGAATGAACAGCAAATTTGAGGTGGGGGAAAGGATTACACCACAGAAAGGGCAAAACTCACACTGGAAGCTAGTGGAAACCCAAACATCACAGGCGCACGATGGTGCACATCATCAGTGCAAACCAAGCTGGTGTTACACAGATAAGGGAATTTTAATCACACGGTAATTAAACAGTCTTTCTCTGTCAGAGCAGATTCTGTGGGCGCAGGAAATCGGATGGACTCCTTCCTTCTGCAGTTAGCTGGTATTTCACAAGCACCCGGTACACAGCAGACCTTACAGGTAAGATGGTGAGCAGTCAAGGTTCCTGTCTTTGTTGGAAGGCATCCTCGAGGAGGAAACACGTGGAGAACTTTTGGGGTTTTCTAATTTTCCCCTCAGAGCCAATTGGAGTCTCACAACAATCTTGGAAGGAGGGAAGTAGGAACTGTCATGATTGGATTTGCATTTGAAGTGGTCACTTGGCTGGAAATGAGCATGAGGGTGGCTGGACCTCAGCTTGGGGAAGAGAAGAGGAGAGGGGGCCAGGGTGCTGGCGGGGGAAGGAAGGGATGGTTTGTGAGGAGGTATTGATGAGCTGGAGTCCACAGAACCACGTGGTGGGTTGGCTCTGAGTTGGGTGACAGGCGTGAACCTTGATCTGTTGGGACAGTCTTGGTTTATGCCTATTGGGTCAACACAACCCTGAGTGGTCCCGCTTTTCCTCCCCAAAGGGATCTGGTTTGAACAACGAGGTGGCTCCCTTACCTAGGAGGCGTGAGGCTGGAAGGACAGCAGTGTCACTGCCTGAGACAGTGAATGGCAGAAAACCGTGGTCGTGCGGATTGTCACAGCCAGTTCCACTGGGAATTAAGTCAACTGCTCCTGCGGGTTTCACGGCCTCGGCATTTTCCTGGTCATTCTGCTGAGCAGTCGTTGCCCACTGACGTCGGTAAGGACAAGTTCGGTCCGCTCCCTCGGGGGTCCCGCGGGCCCAGCTGTGTGATATGTCAACAAGGCTTTCGACTAATCACGTAGGAAGCACACGCTGGTCTCGTGGGTGTCACACACCCCCGTCACCATTTACTCTGGCTTATGGGGACGCCCCCCACCCACATCCCTCCAGCATCTGCTGATGGTGGAGAGGATGTTGATGAGGACCATTTCAGAGAGAGAGAGAGAGAGAGAGAGAGAGAGAGAGAGAGAGAGAGAGAGAGAGAGCCCACAGTGGGCACAGAACTACAGTAGCTGAGATTCTGAAAAGAAGGCAAATGGGAAAGAGACAGTTATGGCCACAGGAAAGGGAAAAAGAACATGGGCTTCTGTTTCCTTGTATTAGATTCCGGAACATACGCTTGCTTCTGCTCGTCCTCCCCCACAGACACCTGAGGGCTGCGTGACTTCACTGCTATAAATCCTTCTCTCCCACCACACCTCCCGGCAGAGGGGGACCTCTGCTCCAATGCCCTTCACCCAATTTCTGACCGCTTCCAAGAGCCTTCTCGCCAGCCAGGGACCCCCACGCCCCAGGGGCCTCCCCAGGGCGGCAGGCCAGGCCAGGCCACCCCCTCCCCTCCCATTGCAACAAGGGTCTGAAATGTGACCCTGCAGCTGATCTCTTCATGTGGATGGGATGTCTTTGTGTCAAATAACAAACTGTGCTTCTTCTCATCAATTTGTGGGACCGCTCTGTATAATGAGCATATTAACTTTTAGACTATAGGAAATAAAAACATTTCCCAGTTTATCATCTTTCTTTTGATTATGTTTATGGTATCTTTATATGCATGAAAGATTTATGAAGACAGCTGTATGGTATTTACACACACACACACTTGCACACACACCTATTCACACATATATCTCTTGCTCTCCTGTGACTTCCTTTCTGTGGGAGTAAGGTCTCCCCATCATCTCCGAGGTTCTCCAGCTCGACTAAATTTCCCCTGTATTTAGATCTCGAATGATTCAAAAACGTAGTTGGTGGAAATTGGGTGTTTTGGTCCCTACGTTTTTCCAAGAGCTCCTGAAGACCGTTCATAAAAGCCTAACAGAACTCGTTATGTTCTTGACAAATCCCTCCAAGCCAGTGTTTTCTGTGAAAATACTGTTTTATAAGAAAACAAGATGCTGAGCAGCAGCAAAACGCCCTGTCATCCAGATGTTCACCGCTGGAAAGGCTGCGCTCCCCCGCGTGTACTGTCCGTGCGCGGCGCGGAGAACCCGCATCTCCCACGTCAGGGCTGGGGCCAGGCCTTCTCTCGGACACAGCCTGAGCCGTGTCCACGCGGACTCCGTTTCTGAGCAGGTGGCCCCCTCTCTAGGACAAGCCCCCTCGTCCGCCCTCCTTCCCCCCTCCCCCAGCAAAGAAGCCGGTTCTTCTGTCCCTAAACCGGTCCTCAATGGAAAGACTTGGTCAGATCTGAATTAAGAACTTTCTTTCCTTGTGAGGTTAGGTTTTGCTTTTTCTATTTTAAAGTTATATTACCTTTTCATAGTTTAAAAAGAAAGAAAGAAGGAAAGAGAGAGAGAGAGAGAGAGAGAGAGAGAGAAAAGAAAGAAAGAAAGAAAGAAAGAAAGAAAGAAAGAAAGAAAGAAAGAAAGAAAGAAAGGAAGAATAGAAGGGGGGAGTTTCCTGGGTGGCTCAGTCGGTTAAACGTCCGACTCCTGATTTCAGCTCAGGTCATGACCTTGTGGTTTGTGGGTTTGAGCCCCAATCTTGGGCTCTGTGTTGACAGCAAGGAGCCTGCTTGGGATTCTCTCTTTCTTTCTGTTGCTCCTCTGATCTCTCTCTCTCTCTCTCTCTCTCTCTCTCTCTCTCTCTCTCTTTCAAAAAGAAAGAAATAAACAAGAAACAAGCAAGCAAAAAAGGTTGTGATACGTGGGCGTCTTCCCCTCATGAACCCCACTGGCGATCCGGCGCACCCCAGGTCCACACTCCAGGACCACCCACCACTCCTGCAGTTGCCGTCCAGGGAGGGGCTCGGACACCTGTGAGCGCCGGGGAGCCGGGAGATGGTGGCCTTGGCTGCTGGAGTTCCTGCTTCCCTTCTGGCCCCTGAGGGCTCCGTGGGGAAGGAGGGGGTCTGTGCCGGGGGGCGTGGGGGCCGGTGGAGCCCTGGACCCTGCTGCAGGCGCTGAGGATCCAGGAGAGGAGACGGCCCAGGACCGCTGGGCACCCGGAGGAGAAAGGCAGTTGAATGCCCCAAGGGCATTGCTCTGCACCTGGCTAAGTGTCGGACTGGCTGATACACAGGATGTTGGCCCCCTCCTGGGGGCCAGGTAACCAGCTGAGCACGAGGGGGCGTCTCAGTCGGGTCTGCCAGGGGCAGCTGCAGGATGTGGGAGAAGACGCTGCTTCTGATCCCGTTCTCCTCTCCTTTGTCCCAAAATAGGCGCACAATAAGGAAGCCGCCTGGTTCCAGATGGCAGTTGTCCCAGAAAAGCAGGTGTCCGGCATGGTGTGGACAGGCACGCGCATTAATAGAGCGGTTTCCACTCAGGCTTCAGGAGGAGCCTCAGTTCGCCAAGGGCGGAGGGCACGCAAACGGGAGACATGGTCTCTGTTCTAAGGAAAACAGCGGCAGTCTGTTGTGACTGAAGGGGGCATCATTTAGACACTTGGGTTTGAACGGACGGAGCGTAAAACTTGGCACATTGCCCTCGACGAGGAAGCTCAGTACGGGGCGCAGAAAGGCCTTTGTAGAAAAGCAAGAAGAAGAGATCTTGGTGGAAATGGGGTGTTTTGGTCCCAGCCACCTCCTCCATTGAACGCCCACCCACCCTGTGCAGAAGCGAAGGCCTGGCCTGCGGAGCTTGCAGCCCAGGGGCTGTCTTAAAGGGCCCGGCAAACGGACCAGAAAGCCTGGAAGAGAAGAGTCTGAAGCCCAATAAGGGGGAAACCCCGGGTATCTCAGCAGCTCCCCTGGCCCGTGAACAAGGGCACATCCCCCTCCCCTCTCTCCTCCTGAAGCAGCCCTGGGGTCCCGGGGTCACTCCTAAAATGCACCTGCTCCTCACACCCTCTGGGGTCTTGTTCTCTCCACTGGAGCGTTCTTGGCCCTGCCGTTCAGAGGACACCTTGGTCAGGGCACCGTCCACGGGAGCAGAGAGCCAGGCCCGAGGCTCACGGCCAAGGGCGACGTCCACGGACCCACTGGAGGCTCACAGCCAAGTGCAGGCGGTCCTTGTGACTTCGAAGAGACGCGGCGGAAGTCTTCCCGCTTCTCCCGGAGAGGGCGGCGGGCGTTACTCTAGGAGAAACCAGCGAATGTCCCTCCCTCCCCGTCTCCCTTCCCCCCACCACAGATGTTTACTGAACACCTGCCACGTGCCAGGCGTGGTTGTAGGAACCGGGAATATAGGAACGAACAAAAACAAGCCCTCGCCCTTGGTGTATATGTTCTGATGGGGGCAAGGGGGGCGGGGAGACAGGAAAACCCAGAGAAACAAACAAACCAGGGTTGGAATATCAGATAGTGATGAGTACGGCAAAGAAATGTGAAGACAAGGGAGGAGCAGGAGGGGGGGACCTACCATGGGTGCTGTCTTGCTCAGTGTTTAGCTCTAGGTCTTGCTTCAAGACAACTAGTGCCCCCGTCCCCCCGCAGGCCACCCGGGGGGATGCCAGGGCTCCCTTCTGTACTGGACATGTTTGAAGCATCCTTTGGGGCAGCTCAAAGCGAGTGCCACAGTGTGGCCTGAGCTTCAGGGCTCGCCTCTGCCAAGCGGGGAGGAAATACCGGTTGGGACTGGCAGGGGGTGTCTGGTGTGATGTTCCAGAAAACCGCTCTCTCCAGGCTGCCCTATCTGCAGGGAGCCAGTCCTGCAGCCGTGACAGCGAGATGCTCCCACAGCCCCAGCGGCGCCTGCCAGAGGCTCAGCACTGAGTTGGGTTCCACCCCCAGCATCCTTACCCACCCCCTTGCCGCAGCGCAGGAGGGCACAGCCCACCCCGGGGAAGCAGTCATGCTCCCCTTCACAGGAGCATCGGGAATCCTCAGCCTCAGCCTCAGCCTTGTGCCTGACCGGCTGCAGTACTCTGGGTCCCTGCGGGTTTAAATCCAACAGAGAGAGGGGGAGGGAGGGAGAGAGAGAGAGAGAGAGAGAAGGAGAGACAGAGAGAGAGAGAGAAGAAGAAGAAAAAGAAGAAGAAGAAGAAGAAGAAGAAGAAGGAGAAGAAGAAGAAGAAGGAGAAGGAGAAGGAGAAGGAGAAGGAGAAGGAGAAGGAGAAGGAGAAGGAGGAGAAGGAGAAGGAGAAGGAGGAGAAGAAAGAGAGAGAGAGAGAAAGGAGGGAGGGAGGGAGGGAGGAAAGAGAAAAAGAAAGAAGGAAAGAAAGAAAGAAAGAAAGAAAGAAAGAAAGAAAGAAAGAAAGAAAGAAAGAAAGAAAGAAAGAAAGAGAAAGAAAGAAAGAAAGAAAGAGGAAGGAAGAAAGAGAGAGAGAGGAGGGAAGGAAGGAAGAAAGAAAGAGAGAAAGAAAACGAGATCATTTTTATTCTTTACCCTCTGGGCCAGGACGGACAGAAATGAAGCAATGCACCTGTGACCCATCAGTCGGGTGGCAGGAGGGGCTGTGAGGAAGAATAGGGGAGGGGGAGAGAAAGGGGGGGCCATCCCAACAGAGATGGAAGTCAGACAGCCGGGCCGGTGAAAGTGGGTGGGGATCAGAACAGGGAGGTTCCAGCTCATCAGACAGACATTTCGTTTCGCTGGAAAATTCGGGATCATCCCATACACGCCTGGGTCTGGCGCTGACAAGAACACCAGCAAACCCGGGCTTCACTGGCCAGCCTACGAAGGACTATTTGGGAGGAAATTGCACGCGTACCCGTGAGTCCCTGGGCGGTGGCCTGCGGCATTGCCACACAGCTGCTGGCCTGAGGCTGCCGTACCTGTTTGGGTCCCAGGATGGTTTTTTTAACACTCGTATTTCCTCAATTGTTTGGATGAAATATAAAGGCAGTGGGTGGAATTGAGCTTAACAGGCCCGGTGCATCACCTTGAACCGGAACGACACCTTCTTTCCCGCCAGTCCACCTTTGTGTCAGGTCCCTCTTGCTCCGCTGACTCGGCGCCTGGGAGAGACACAAAGGTGGAGGAGGCTCTCAGGCTTCTAGAAGCTTCATCCGCATCACATCGGCAGGGAGGGCAGGGTGGACCCCGGAACAGTCCAGTAACACCGGGCCCAATACCACCTGGGATTTAAAACGCACCATCACGCCCGGGGTTTCCAGCATGAGGGATGGTCTGCAGTTCACACGGATTCACGGGACGCGCCGTCCACCTCCGGCCTGTCCCTGGGAGCTCCTTTGCCATCACCGAAACCCGCTAGTCCATGTCACATCCTCAAACCTCCCGACCCTTCCTCAGGCCCACCCCCATCCTCACAGGTAACCCAGGATCCCAGAGGGGGACACGAGCCCTCCCCGCACACCTCTCCTCTCTGGTCTTCAGTCTCTGGGAAAGACACACCCTTCCTCCTGCCTATGGCTTTTGGCAAATATCCCCTGGGGAACCTTTGATCCTGCTTCCCCTGTCCTACAAGACCAGCCCCACCAGCCAGCGCTTCCCATCTTGCTGATTTTTTCCTCATTTTTTATTTAATGTTTTATTTGGGGACAGGTGGGGCAGAGGCCGAGGGAGACAGAGGATCTGAAGCTGGATCTGCACTGACCAGAGAGAGCCCGATACGGGGCTCGAACTCGTGAACCATGAGATCACGACCTGAGCCGAAATCAGAGTCAGATGCTCAACGGACTGAGCCATCCAGGCGCGCCCCCCCCCACCCCCGCGCCATCTTGCCGACTTTTCAACCTCTTCTTATCCAGCAGGGCCTGGCTCATTCCCAAAAAGCATGTTCCGATGTCTGTCATCCTGAAGACATATGCTTATTTTTAAAAAATTTGAAAGTAGAGAGAAAGAGGAAGTAGGAGGACAAAACGTGAACTTTTCCACCTCTGCTTCAGGGCGCAGCACACGCGGGCGTGGGGGATTCATATACATCCCAGGGTTCCCACATTCTTTCGTGGGTTTGTTCAGACTTGAAACTCCAACACACAAGCCTGTATCCTGTCTTACTTAAAATTATGCCCTAAGCATTTTCCCATTTTGCAAAAGTTCTCCATGTAGACATTTAAAATGCAAAACCAAAAAAATTTCCTCTAGCAGATGCCACGCTGATGCTTTCCCTTTGAAATTACTTAGTTTGGCTGCCATGTTTCTTCATTGTAAAAAAACTGGGGGTCAACAATGTGGGTGCGTCACTCTGCCTTCAGTTTAGTGCTTAGGATGCGTCTCCAGAATGGAAGTCCCAGGTCAGAAGGCAGGATCCTGTTTGATGCTCTGGATACTGGTGTCAGATTCCTTTCTAGAAAACCTGGCCCGCTCACATCCCCATGAGCAGCGTCTGATGCGGAGACCCCTTGCCGACATGGCAGCCCATGCCCTCTGCCCATCGGATCGGTATTCTTGCTGCTCTGACCCCCCCATGTTGACTCTGTTAATTTGGGATCTCAACCCCTTGTCTTTCTCATCTGCTACCAGTGTTTCCTCATTTTTGTTTTCAAATACAAAGAAATGAATTGTAGCCATAATCAAAAATATATTGATTTTTAAATTTAAGCTAGAAACTTTGTTTCTAGTTTTCCAAGTTACAATGCATTTAGGATTTTCCCCCCCGAGTAGTATGAGGTGAGGATCTAATTTTTCTTCTAAATAGTTCTAAATAGTCCATGTTCACACTTTGCTTATAGGATAATCTCTTCTTCTTCTTCTTCTTCTTCTTCTTCTTCTTCTTCTTCTTCTTTTTTGTACACTCAGTTTATATGTACTCTGCCTGTTTCTGGGTTATGTCTTTAATTCTGTTGATCTGACTTTCTTGTGTGAGAAACATTACGAATTTTTTTCCTTAATATTAAGTTTTAGAATTAGCATTTCTTTTTTACTTTGCTCTACAAAAAAGATATTTGTGGAGGGTCTGGGTGGCTCACTCAGTTAAGCATTTAACTCTTGATTTCGGCCCAGGTCATGATCTAGTGTTTTGTGAGTTTGAGCCCCGTGCTGGGCTCTGTGCTGACAGCACAGCACCTGCTTGGGATTCTCTCTCTCTCTCTCTCTCTCTCTCTCTCTCTCTCTCTCTCTCAAAATAAGTAAACTTTTTAAAAAAAGTATTGCTTTGAGATTTTACTTAGATTGTGTTGAACTCATAAATTCACTTGAGACAAGTTTCTTTCTTTATAATATTTGATATTTCATCAGGAATGTTCTATGTTGGTCCATTGATTTTAAGTTTTATTCTCTGCGTCTCATTATAATTTTTCCCCAGCGTGTATCTTATTAGTGTCATCTGAGCAAACAGTTCCTCCTCCACACTCACTCTACTTTCTGGTGGGTTTTGCTGGTAAGACACGAAGCCACCGTGCTTCCCACATTTATTTCGTGTGGCTGCCGTCTTTATGAATTCATTAAGTCTAAGACACTTGCCATTGATCCTCTGAAGTTTCCTGGTCACAGTATTATACGTATATTAGCAACGGCAGTTTTGCATTTTTAATTCTAGCAGCTATTATTTATTGTTTTTTTATGTACTTAGAGAGTTTCCAGGATGATTTTAAAGGGATGTTAAGTCTTACTCAACTCTCTTTCCAATATTCACTCATGCACGTGATTGTGGTTTTCCTTTTAAAGTTGCTATCCTACATATTTATGTTTCCTGATATTAAATTATTCTTGATCTTCTGACATAAATTTGATGTGAAGGTTACCTTTACAATTTTAATTTTAAAAAAGTTTAATAATACAGGGGCGCCTGGGTGGCTCAGTCGGTTAAGGCTCCGACTTCAGCTCAGGTCAGATCTCACGTTCGTGGGTTCGAGCCCCGCATCAGGCTCTGTACTGACAGCTCAGAGCCTGGAGCCTGCTTCCGGTTCTGTGTCTCCTTCTCTCTCTGCCCCTCCCCCTCTCATGCTCTGTCTCTCTCTGTATCAAAAATAAATAAAACATTAAAAAAATTTTTTAAATAAAAAAAGTTAAGGAATACATTTGCCAGCACTTAAAATTTTTTTTTAATGTTTATTTTTGAGACAGAGAGAAACAAAGCATGAGCAAAAGAGGGGCGGGGGTCAGGGTGGTGAGAGAGAGAGCGAGAGCAAGAGAGAGAGAGAGAGAGAGAGAACTCAAGCAAGCTCCAGGCTCTGAGCTGTCAGCACAGAGCCTGACACGGGGCTCGAACTCACGGACTATGAGATCACGACCTGAGCCGAAGTCAGACGCTCAACCGACTGAGCCCCCCGGGTGCCCTACCAGCCTTTTTTTCACTCCAGCTTTATCAAGTTTTGATCTTTGATTAAGCAAGTTTCATCCAATAAATTAAAGCAGATTTTAGTCCGTTTCCATCTTCCGGGTGAGTTTATGTAGCTGGAGAATGTCTTTGAAAACAAGAAATTCACTGAGAGAGCTTTTTAGGTCTGAAGGTTTTGAGAGAGATAAACCTTTTCTAATCTTTTGCATTTCTTCCATGATGATGGATGGTCTTTTGAAGTTTTCTACTTTGAGCAATTTTGTTAACATTTTTAAAGAAGAAAAATCTTTTGTTAAAAGTCAAAAAGTGTCAATACCACATCCTCCCTGTAGGTTTTAATCCTTATTTGTTTTTATACATTTTTCTCAGTTCTTTTTTTAAAAATGTTTAATGTTTATTTTTTGAGAGAGAGAGAGACTGTGAGCCGGTGAGGGGCAGAGAGAGAGGGAGACACAGAATCGGAAGCAGCTCCAGGCTCTGAGCTGTCAGCACAGAGGTCACACAGCCTCACCCCTGCCCCACCTTCAGCAGAAGCAATCACGGGCACCCTGAGGTCTGGGGTGGGAGGGGTGGAGGTAAGGGGGGGAGGGGCAGATTCTACCTCCTGATGGGAGGACAGGGTCCCGAAGAGTACGTGGGATCAGAAACGGCACAAGGGCCATTTCTGTAAAATACCATCTGCCACAACCAGGAAGTTTCTGGAACAATGGCAAAAGATATAGTCCTTTTTGTCCCTCTGGATGGGTGTCCAATAAAACAAAAATCAAACAAAATCAAAGAGCACTTGATAAGCCAAGTTCAGGCAGAAATAATCAACGTAATAAGCATGATAGATCGCTTCCTACCCATCACTACAGTCAACCCTATACACCTCCCTCACCCATTTATTTCTAGAATACTTGTCACGTGACCATCGCCACACAGGCGCCAAAGATACACAGCCTAGCGAGGTTCACAATGAGCAGAAAACAGGACAGTGTGATAGCGCCGTAGATGTCTATGCCTGTCAAGGCAGGCCAGAAGCACCTGACCACAACCCGTGTCCTCCTGGGTAAGTTTCCGGTTATACGGTCCGGCAGGCCGTGTTCTACAATTCCATCTAGAAATACAGGGTAACTCTAGCTGTGGCTATGCAGTGAGAAAGTTTAACTTCACTGAAGATGTACAAAAGGGTATCGGGCAGCCAAAGTCTGGAAAGAGCCCAAATATCCAGCGACGGATGAATGGATAAAGAAAATGTGGTATATACATACAATGGAGTGTTACTCGGCAATCAAAAATAATGAAATCTTGCCATTTGCAGCAAAGTGGATGGAACTAGAGGGTATTATGCTAAGCGAAATTTGTCGGAGAAAGACAAATACCATATGATTTCACTCATATGTGGAATTTAAGATACAAAACAGATGAACATAGCGAAGGGAAGCAAAAATGATATAAAAACAGGGAGGGGGACAGGGAGCTTTACCAGGTTAAACAATGAAGACATCCCCTAAAGGCAGTGGGGGAGGGGGGCACTGGGGACTTTCCAGTGTGAGAAAGAGGACCCCCGCGGAGCAGTGAGGAAGGTGGGCTCATGGCTCTTCCCGTCAGGTCCGTGGGAGCATCCAGGGGACCAAATGGCACAGGGGGATGTTGTAACACAGAGCGGTGCCCACGCCCTCGTGGACTGAGGGGTGGAGAGCCGCTCACTTCTCTTCTGCAGCTGGTGGGATAACATAGAGACACCCGAGAGGACGTAGGGGAGACCCAGGGCGGCCTACGGAGGGATGAGCCATTCTAATAACGTGAAAATCATGAATCCAGTACGTCCTGGACATGGACCTTACCACTGGGATGCGGATTCCTTATCTCTAGTCTTTTTATTATTATTTAAAAATTTTTAATGTTTATTCCGTTTTGAGAGAGAGAGAGAGAGAGAGAGCATGCAGGGGGAAGGGGCAGAGAGAGAGGGAGACACAGAATCCAAAGCAGCTCCAGGTTCCAGGCTCTGAGCTGTCAGCACAGAGCCAGACTCTCTCTCTCGGGGCTTGAGCTCACAAACCATGAGATCGTGACCTGAGCTGAAGTTGGCCACTTAACCGATGGAGCCACTCAAGGGTCCCATCGTTACTCTAGTTGAGAGGGGACTTCTGAGGCTCAGAAAAGCTAAATCCGGTCCCCAAGTTCCCACAGTGGCAGACCCAGGACTGAATGAGGACCTGCCTGCCCGGATGGACCCCACCCTACTCAGCACAGGCAAAGGCCTTCCAAGGGGGAATCTAGGCTTTGCATTTACACCTAGACCAGCACCTTCACTAGGGTCAAAGGCCAAGGAGGTCTTCTTTGTCATGAATTAGGCCACCCTCCATCCACCAGCAGGGGTCCTTGGGAAAACCAAAGAAGGGACCGGAAGCAGCCAGGTGTGGTGGGCTTGGCTTTGCTTTGTTCCTTTGCTTTGTTTCCTTTGCTTTGCTGTGCTTTTCCTTAGATTTCAAGACCAATGTGAGCCTATTGCCTGTTAACTTGGGGAGAAAGGGAGAAGAAGCAAGTCTAATTCAGAGGCTGCAGCCAACTGACAGGTTTAGTGCTGACTTTGTCTACAACGGGCTGCAGACGGGAGGCCTCATGATGGGGGCAAGGGGAAGGCTGCATTTTTGTCTCGTTGCACTTAGACCCAACAGATTTGTCTACGGGGCACTGGGGCAAGTCAGGATCAGGGTACAGGGGATTGATGAGGAGGAATGACACTTCTCCCGGCCCCTTTTCTGTCCCTTCCACCTCCAACAGCTTGGGGTCCAAGGGTACAGCTTCCTAAGAGCAACTTCCGAGCAGACTCCGGCCGGCTCTTTCTTGGTCCTGGCCATCAGTGTAGGGACCTTCTGCGTCAGGGAGCAAGACGTAAACAAGGAGCTGTTGTCCTCGGCTCCAGGAGCTCAGCTGCGTACTGGAAGCTTCTCTTTGATTCCGGACCCGGCAGCTGACAACCACGTTGGCTCTTGCCTCACATGCTTCTGAGATTTCGGAGCAGCTTGAAGTGAACCGAAAAATATCTCACCTCTGGACCGTCTCCCGTAGGGAAGGTGACGCCATCACAAACATCAGAGACTTTCTGGGGAATTATTTGCTTGCTGCTTCAGCCGACTAGCTTCCCTGGCACCTGGCATGTGGGGTGTGAGCTGTGAAGTTTGCTGCATGGATGAGCGGGTGGGCAGATGAAGAGGGTCTCCACGGCCCCCCTCAGGGAAATGAACCGCATTCCTTGTCCGAAATGTATTTTTCCGCAGCATCACCTGAACTGTTGTAAAAGAGATTGTCATGAAATATGCGAGCCGTTTCTAAGACACGGAGGAGAGGATGGTGTGGTTAGCCGAGCAGGTGGTTGGGACGCCCGTCCCGGGAGCCGAACCATTTGGGGTGACCCCGGCCTGACCTCTGGACAGCCCTGGGACCGTGGATGACTCACTGTCCCCTTCCGCACCTCGGTTTCCTTCCCAGCAGTGGGGAGAGTCAGAACATTTGCTTCACTTACAAAATAGTAGGACATTTCTAAAAAAAAAAAAAAAACACCAAGACTCTACAAAACGCGGTTCTTGGCTCTAAACACTGAAAAACACCCTTGGCCACTATGATGCTGTAAAGTACACCTCCTTCCAAATTCTTTGTTATGGTTTCAGGAGTTAAAAACAAGACAACACGGTCCAAACGGAGTCACATACGCTAAGCCCCATGTCACCAAATCGAGACGTAACCTAATTACGATTTCGGCTGTCCCCGAAACGGAGGCTGACACCAGTCAGTCAGGAGCCGCTGGTCAGCACCCGGCAGGTCGTCTGCCTGACCGACCCTGGTCATGCCCGCAGGGAAAGTGACCTTGGATCACCAACCATGCTTTTGCCGGTATAAAGTCTCTCAACTGGTAAAGCAACCCGATGCAGCGCCTTTCCTTCTGCTAGACTGCATGCTGCCTGATTTGAATTGATTTTTGCTCGGATAAACTCTTAAAATTTTCAATACGCCTCAGTTAATCTTGTAAAACCGTTGCCCATCGGTATCTGTCGTGTCCCTACTACCTAGTGACAACCTAGTCTCCTGCTTCCAAATGCGAAGGATGTTTCAAAGGAAGAACCAGAATTTAGGATGTGTCTGTGCATATATGTGGACCTCTGTTTCCTAAAGTTCCACAGAATCACTGCTAGGTGGAATTCTACGTGTCCAATAATAATAGTAATCTCTTTACTGAATACATAACAATAATTGCATACCATGAAGAAATTAAATTTTAATTAAATTTTTACTAAAAATTGATGGGTTCAGGGGTGCCTGGGTGGCTCAGTCAGATAGGCATCTGACTTCTCGGTCATGATCTCATGATCTATGGATCTGTGCTGACAGCTCAGAGCCTGGAGCCTCTTTCTCAAAAATAAAAACATTAAAAATTTTTTTAAAAAATTGATAGGCTTGGGGGCACCTGGTTGGCTGAGTCGGTTGAGCATCTGACTCTTGACTTCGCATCAGGTCATGATCTCACGGTTCGTGACATCGAGCCCTGAGTCAGGCTCTGGGCTGATGGCATGAAGCCTGCGTGGAATCCTCTCTCTCCTTCTCTCTGTCCCTCCCTTACACACACGTGCACACCTGCTCTCTCTCAAAAAAAATTTGTTTTGACTTTTTTCCCCAGGAATTTTCAGTGAGTTAAAAACCTACAGAAATACATTTGAACTGCAAAGTGACTTCAAATATGTGAAATGCGTACAACAAGAGAAAAGGCTGGAATGTAACCTAGGGTGCTTCTGCCAAGGGGTGAGGTCCGCAGGGGATGGGTGTTGGGCTCTTTGGGCACATCGTGGTGTGACATTGCCGGGCGGCGTGGTGAAAATAGCCAGTGCCTGGCACCGCTGATGTGCCTGAAGCCTCTTGCCTCCAGGAGACGTCTGCTGTCACCACTGGTCAGATGACGGCTTCTCTGGTCTTGCGGGCTCCTCTGAGCCGCGTATCTCTTCGCCCTGTCGGAGTGTTGATCGCGTTATGTTGAGTGGGGTACTCGCAGCCTTTGGCCATCTTATTACAGCTTGTGAGGGAGGCCAAGAGGAGACACGGGTGAAGACAGACTCTTGCAGATGTAAACAAGCAACTAGATGAGGTGTGGAAGAGGGAAGAAGGAGGGGAGGGCCGGGGGAATGGAAGGGGACCATGTTTCCCTGCAGCAAAAATTTTTTTAAGTTTATTTATTTATTTTGAGGGAGACAGAGAGAGCAGGGGAGGGGGAGGGGCAGAAGAGAGAGGATAGAGCAAGAATCCCAAGCAGGCTCTGTGAACTGCCAGCCCAGAGCCAGACCTGGGGCTCGAATTCACGAAACCGTGAGATTGTAACCTGAACCGAAGTCAAGAAGCGTCGGACGCTTCACAGGCTGAGCCACCCAGGCGTCCCTCCAGAAAACATGTAAGAGACCTTCAGAAATTGCGGGGGTGGGGCGGTCTACTCCGTCCTGATCTGAGATAAAGGAGCTGACCTTGAGCATGGCCCAGCCAGAGACCCCTCAACCTTGCCTCGCCATCGGGGAGGTGGTCCCACCTTTAGCGTCCCCAGAAGTGTTAGAAATGCTGCCCCTGCCCCCCACCCACCTCATCTAGGGCATCAGAACCTGCATCTTGACAAGGCTGTGGGGGGTTTCGTGTGCATCAGAGCTGACGGTCAGGGTGGCTGTCCACGAAGGCAGGAAATGCCAGCCGGGGGGCAGCCCAGGAGGGCAGGGGAGGGTTGGCCAGACAGCCTGGCAGTGTTGGCCATGGCTCCTCGGGGCCAGAGAGCCACACAGAGAGCAGGGGTAATGGCTGACACCTGCTCCAAGGTGAACCAACTCAGTCGCGGTTTAAACCGTCAAGTCTCGAACGATTGAAAGGCACTTACAGTAATTTAGGCTCTTGTGGTACCTTCTAAATACGATCCTGGCATGATCAAGACTCACTCCTGTTCTGCTGCAGAGGGCAGAGCTTCCGGATTTATTCCCGCTGTCCGGGGAAAGGCCTTCACTGAACTTGACCTCCCCAGAGGGGAAGGGCTGCTAACCTCTGAAACTTTTTCTCCGCCTTCGCTGTGGAAATGTGCCCCCAGACAACCACATGGCCACGGCTTCCTAGACAAATGGGAGGAGAAACCTCGCCAAGTTTGGAGGGTAAGAGAGGCTAGCTCCTCCCCCATCTCTTACCACTTCTGGAAACTTCTGGGGACTTCCAGAGACAGGATGAAAAGGCGTGTGTGCTGGGCGAACAGCTGTTTTCTGGAGTAATAGGTGCTTACACCCCACTGGCCCCAGGGCCCCAAAGGGCAGTGCAGAGTCCCTTCTTGGATTCTGTATCCCCATCTCTTTGGGGGTCCAAGTCAACGGCCACAGCGAGAATCTGCCATGAGCTCCGTCACCGTAGCCGTGACCGAGCAGATAACTCAGCAGTCCCCTGGGGGCGGGGCTCTGACAGCGCTGAAGAACAACATGCTTCCTCTCCCGATTTACTTGTGTGACTTTTCTTAAAACAGACAAGGATGCCCTCCTGGGGGCAAGAGAGGTGTGCGATCAATTCATAACATAGCACTTTATCTTTGAAATCTTCATCATTTCTGTGTCTCCCTGCTGGGTCAAGACCATCTCAGAAACGCAGGTTGGGGCGCCCTGTGTCCCCTGAGCAACTCCTGAGGATGTGGGTTCTGCCAACAGGAGGACTGCTAAGTCCCAGTAAGGCGAGAGGTGGGCCGTTCCCACACGAGGCGGGGGGTGGGGGGATGAGGCAGGACTGAGAGGGAGGAGAGGGCACCCAGTGTCTGGCCCCGCCCTTGGCATCACGGTCCTGTCTGTCCCTGCCCTTGGCATCACGGTCCTGTCTGTCCCTGCCCTTGACATCATGGTCCTGTCTGTCCCTGCCCTTGGCATCACGGTCCTGTCTGTCCCTGCCCTTGGCATCACGGTCCTGTCTGTCCCTGCCCTTGGCATCACGGTCCCGCCTTGCATGCCTGCACGCATGGCTCAGACGTCTTCGCTTTGTGAGGCAGAAACTCCCTGGGAAGCTAGCTTTACTGCTGAACGTGAACAGTTCCTGAAAACCTGACTCCATGTGGCCTCACTCCTTCTCTGGCCCCAAGCAGGTGGCCCAAGCCTGGTCTTTCCATGAGGCGGAAATACTAAAGGCCAGGGAAAAACCTGGGGAGATTCCGGAAGAAGAGAAAGGTTCTGGAAAGTCAGCCCCAGGGAGTCCTGGTCCAAGGGTGGGGTCCTGGTTAGGTCCTTGATTTACAGGATCAGCCTTCCACCACATTCCCCCTGGGGGCTGTGCCCCAGGAGGGGACCCAAGGTCTCAGTTCCCCAAATCCACCCCCGCCCACCGGCACCAGATGCTTCTGCTCACGCAATACCCAACTGTCCAGGGAACCTTCCATGGGCTGCGCTCTGCAGACTGTTCTCGCCAGAATCCCGTGGCCTCATCTGGAATCTCCTACGGCCTGCACTCCCTCCCCACCCCCACCCCCACAGCCCCATCACCAATGAGTCTTGGACCAAGCGTGACCCTGAGCCGCTTTCCCCAGCCATTTTCCCGCAAAAGGGGATTCCCTCTTCCCCTTCCACTACGGCCTGACTTCCCGCAGCCAGGGGGCAGGAAGTCAGCTCTAAGCACTTCCGGACCCCGGACTCTGGAATTTGCATGGAGTTCATTTGTGTGGTAGCTCAAGGTTGCTCACGTCGATGTTGAGACTGGGTCCCATTTCCTACTTTTGAAGGGCACCACACTCCACCGTGCAGCCTTTGGAGTGTGAACACTTACCCCCCGATCAAAGCTTCTAGCCCTCTTCTTTTTTTTTATGTTATATGTTATATTTGAAAGAGAGAGCGTGCCTGTGTGAGCAGGGGAGGGGCAGAGAGACGGGCACAGAATCCGAAGCCGGCTCCAGGCTCCAAGCTGTCAGAACAGAGCCTGATGCAGGGCTCCAGCTCATAAGCAATGAGCCGAAGTCAAACTAAGTCAGACCCACTGAGCCACTCAGGCGCCCCTTCTTTTTAAAAATTTTTTTCTAGCCTTATTATTCTTCAATAACAACATTCTTCTTTTCCCCATACTATAGCTCTTGGCTCTCGCTGGGAATATCTGTCAACTTCAATAAAAATTCATTTTTACTTCTCTAATCTACTTGCTTATTTCCCCTAATGACTTGTTAGGTTTTTGCTACGACTTCTCAATGTTTCTAAGGTTTCTAAACGTCTTACCCTGTTCAGCCATTTTGATACTTCTTAAAACTTTTAAATTTTTTTTAAATTTTTTAATGTTTTATTTATTTTTGAGAGAGAGAGAGAAAGAGAGAAAAAAGACATGAATAGGGGAGGGTCAGAGAAAGAGGGAGACACAGAATCTGAAAACAGGCTCCAGGCTCTGAGCTAGCTGTCAGCACAGAGCCCAACGCGGGGCTTGAACCCACAAACCTGAGCTGAAGTCAGATGCTTAACTGACTGAGCCCCCCGGGCGCCCCATGAACTTTTGAATTTTGGATAAGCAATTAGATACTCACATTTGCATAAAGTTCCTTCAAATGAGCAGAGAGAGACAATTACAGGTCTTAGAGTAAATTCTTTATGCGCTGTGGTAAATTCAAAACCAGTGACATGCTTAGTTACACGTGACAGAATCCCGAAGTTCAAATTGCAAAAAGGTTTGGTCAGAGCGTGAATACATGCAATTCACATGTAAGGTGTCTATGTTCCTACCAATGTCAATAGTCATGAACAGGTATGACCTCGACCGTGATCACATGAAAGCCGTGCTCTGCTGAAGGTTGGGGAAGCAGAGCTGTCGAATGCATCGATGACCCAAATCTTTCCTTCCCAGCATAACTGGCCTGTACACTTCACAAGTGATGATCCCGTGAAAAGCACACTCCACCGAAGCATGGGGAAATATGTCATTGGCTCACTCCTCCGTCCCACAAATCCTGGGGGAAGCCAGGGCATGCCAGTGTGTGGGTGTTGGGAGTACGCGCTGGTGTGTGGTGGGGCTCTGTCCAATTTCACAGAACAGAGACAGCAAGGCATAGATAGGTTCAACTCGTTTATTTCAAAGATGTCGGCAGGTCGAAAGAGAAGAGGAAATCCGTGCAAGCACTTCCTGGGGGCTACACACCCCTACACACAGTTTACTTCCGTTCAGCCTCATGTCTGCTGATTGACACGTAGGCTTGAAATTGGCTCTTGTACCATCGTCGTCACTCTCCTGTCTGTCCTTCTCCGTGTCCCACTTCCTGCTAAATGTCTGATCTCCCTCATGCCTTCTGCGAGCTACTCCTCTTATGGTTTCTCTGCTTTGGGCCCCTCATGAGTGAAAACGTTCATGCGTCCCGAGTTTGAACTGTCCTCAAAGAAGACTTCATGGCTCCATGGGTCGTCAACCCATGGCATGTTCCCATGGGTGGAACATTGCATAGGACTGCTGGGTGGAGAGACACATACCTCTGGAACCTTCTGTCCGCTCTCTGGAGAAAATTCATGTTCTCAGGGTACCTGGGGGGTGTGCATCTGACTTCGGCTCAGGTCACAATCTCACAGTCGGTGAGTTGGAGCCCTGCGTCGGGCTCACTGCTGTAAGCACGGAGCCCACTTTGGACCCTCTGTCCTTCTCTCTCTGCCCCTTACCCACTCCCTCTGTCTCTCTCTCTCCAAAATAAATAAACATTTAAAACAATCTACTATTTAAAAAATTCATGTTCTTATTGCTTGAGCCATTTCAAGCTGGGGTTTGCTCGGATTTGAGCAAACGTATCCTGCGTATATGATATTTGTTTCACGGCTCCGCCTTCCCCACCAGCGACCGCCTCTGTGTGGGTCCTGCTGGGGCGATCGTGTACAAAGGGGGGTGACACCATCCTTGGGGAAGCCGTGGGAAGCTCTCTTCTCACTGTCAATGTGAGGCCGGGTGGTCACCACTGCCCACGCACCCCCACAGGGAGGGAAGCTCAGAAATAATTAAGAAGGGCCAGAGGTGCTCCTTCGTGTGAGCTCACAGGCCGCTCACACAATAGTGCCAGGGTCTCTTAGGCCCCCCTTTGCAGGCAGACTCTAGCTGAAGGGGATATTCTGAAGTTACATTTCCATCAACCCAGACAGACTCTGAACTTTTCCCGGGGTGGGGCGGGGGGGAGACTTCTTTCTGAAAATTACCTCTTGGTAGCCTCTCTATCGCAGGCTGGCCAAAGTCATGTTTGGTTTGCAGTAAATAAAGAGCAGTTTAACTGGAAGCCCTTAGCCCTGGAGTTCAGAGGTTAACAGCGAGTTAGCTGCTGCTGCTGCTGCTGGACCCTCCTTCCAGCCCACAACTCCTGCAATTTGGTTTGGGAGCCAGTTTTCTGGGTACCCACCCCATCAGAAGTGATTAAACAGTTTTCTCTGCACTGGTTAGTTTTATGTGTCAACTTGGTGAGCCTATGGTGCCCAGATGCTTGGTCGGACAGTAGTATAGACATTGCTGCCGAAGTATTTATTTAGACAGGCTTAACATTAAAATCAGCGAACTCTGAGTGAAACAGATTACCCTCCATAGTGTGTGGGGGGGCCATGTCCAATCAGTTGAAGACTTTAAGAGAAAAAGACTAAGACTCCCCAAGGGAGAAGGGATTCTGCTTCCAGACTGCCTTCAAACTCGAACTGCAGCACCACCTTTTCCCTGAGTCTCCATCCCACCTTGCAGATTTCAGGCTTACCAGCCCTCCCGATCACATGGGCCAATTTTGAAAATAAATCGAACTACACACACACATCCGTCACCCACACGCATACACCATATTGATTCTGTTTCTTTGTAGAATTCTAACACATTATCCAACAACATTTTCCTTCTTGAAATTATACTTAACCCAAGGTAACCATGAGAATAACATCGGACAAGCCCCCGTTGAAGGACATTCTATAAAATGCCTGACCAGTACTCAACACTGTCAAGGTCACTAAACTCAAAGAAAGTCTGAGAAACTGTCAAGCCAACAGGGTCCTAAGAAGACATGACAACTGGATGCTGTGTGAGGTCCTGGACGGGGTCCTGGGGCAGAAAAAGGACATTAGTAAAAACTAAGGAAATATGAATTAAACCCCGGTCTGTGGTTAATAATAGTGTATCAATATTAGTTCATTTGTTGTAATAAACAAATCACAGTAACGCAAGTTGTTCATAATAAAAGAGGAGATGTAGATTCCATGGGAATTCTCTGTGCTTTTTGTTGAACTTTTCTGTAAATCTAAAACATTTTTAAATAAAAAGCGTATTTAAATTTTGTTTCATTTTATGTTTTATTTTAGAGAGAGAGAGAGCACGAGCAGGGGAGAGGGGCAGAGGGAGGGGGAGAGAATCCCAAACGGACTCCGGGTTCAGTGCAGAGCCAGCACAGATCCCATGACCCTGGGATCATGACCTGAACTGAAATCAAGAGTCAGGTGCTCAACCAGTTGAGCCACCCAGGCACCCCTAAAAAGCATATTTTAAAAATATGTTTATGGGGAGCCTGGGTGGCTCAGTCGGTCAAGCGTCTGACTTCAGCTCAGGTCATGATCTCATGTTCGTGGGTTCGAGCCCCACGTCGGGCTCTGTGATGACAGCTCAGAGCCTGGAGCCTGCTTCAGATTCTGTGTCTCCATCTCTCTCTGTCCCTTCCCCCACTCATACTCTGTCTCTTTCTCTCTCAAAAATAAATAAAACATAAAATCTAAAATACACATATATTTATTACTTTAGTTTCCATACATGTAATTCATTAAAAATGTATATGAATAATAAAATACTATATTTTAAAGTATACTTACTACTTTACTTTTTTCATATGTGTAACTTTTTCAGAAAACGTGTCTGGAGATGAAGGAGCCCTGCCTGGGGTGGGGGAGGGGCACTAACGGAGACCATGAACTCGGGAGCACACAGGTAAATGTGTGAAGGGCCCTGGAGGGCGAAGAACAGGTGATCTACGTAGAGTGGTCCAGAAGGTTCCCGGAAGGAGTGGAAGGAGAAGAGGAAACAGGTCCACCAGAAGCGCCGGAGTGAGGCGTGGGGGGAGGTGCAGGGACAGGGATCCAGGCAGAGAGAACAGCTTGTGCGTGGCCTCTTAGCAGGACAGAGAAGGCCTCTTGGGGAAACTGAGCAATGCCTGTGTGCCGGTGGGGAAGGGAGAGTGTTCAGAGATGCAGAGGAAGCAGGCAGGGGCGAGGCTTGCCCTTGACCTTTCTTAGTTTGGAAAGTTCTTTTTCGCCTGCACAGCAGCCATCCTATGGTGACATAATCCAATTTACCTTATAAAGTACACGTTCATTTTTGAAACTTTAAAATACATAGAAAAAGTTGAAGAAGAAACATCTGTGGTCTTTCTGTTTTGAAATAACATTTGTTAACCTATTGGCATATTTCCTGCCATCTTTTTATTCTGTTGTTTTCTTGGGTTTTTTTTTAAAGTATTTATTAACATACAATGATGGTTTTCCCCAGACCT
Source organism: Mungos mungo (assembly GCA_004023785.1). Lineage (NCBI taxonomy): Eukaryota > Metazoa > Chordata > Mammalia > Carnivora > Herpestidae > Mungos > Mungos mungo. Next base: position 289,737 of record PISW01001633.1, on the reverse strand, counting down.
AAGATAGTCTACAAAATCGTCTGTCTGCAGAATATTTCAGCACGTACCTGCGCCCTAATTTATCTAACCATTCCCCTGTTTTTATTATTTTCCTCTTGTTTCCACTGTTACAAACGGCACGAGGCGGGACCCTCTTATGTGCAAAGCTGTCCCATCTCTAGTAACATTACTGCGGTCACCGTTAGCTCCGCTTGACAAAACTCTGGGAACGTGGTTTTCAACGTGTAATGAAATGTGCCCTTAAGTAGCTCCCACCAACTGGACTGGCATCTTGTTCAGGCCGCAGATCTCGATCACAAGGCCATGTACACGCAGCGTGGCAAAGTCCCGCCCAGTGAGTCTTACACGGCCCGGAGCTAATTACTTTGTGAAAAGCTGTAACGATCACACATATATTTTCTTTTTATTTTTTTAACTTTATTTATTTTTGAGAGAGAGAGAGAGAGATAGAGTGTGAATGGGGGAGGGGCAGAGAGAGAGGGAGACACAGAGTCCCAAGCAGGGTCCAGGCTCTGAGTTGTCCGCACAGAGACCAACAAAGGGGCTCAAACCCACAAACTGTGAGATTATGACCTGAGCCAAAGTTAGACACTCAATTGACTGAGCCACTCAGGTGCCCCTATTTTTTTAAAATGTTTATTGATTTATTGAGAGAGAAAGAGGGAGAGAGAGAGAAGGAGAGAGAAGCCCAAGCAGGCTCCACGCTGCCAGGACAGAGCTTAACTTGGGGCTCAGACTGACGAACCATGAGATCATATCTGAGTAGAGATCAAGATTCAGACGCTTAACCAACTGCGCCACCCAGGTGCCCCTCAAATATATTTTCTAATGTTTGCCAAAGACATTAACATTCTCCGCAGAAGAAAGAAACCCAAAGTTTACTTATAATTGTCTTCATTTCTATCATCCTCTCAATGATGAGGTACCTCTCCTCATTTTTATTACTTTCTTTAGGAAGAAACAATTTTGTTATTTTGGTACATCTAATACAAATAAATGAGCTCAAATATTCAACCAATGTGATGCCTTAAAAAAAACTTTTTACATTTATTTATTTTTGAGAAGCAGAGAGAGAGCAAGCATGAGTGGAGGAGGGTCAGAGAGAGAAGGAGACACAGAATCTGAAGCAGGTCCAGGCTCTGAGCTGTCCGCGCAGAGCCTGACACGGGCCTCGAACCCATGGACCGTGAGATCATGACCTGAGCCGAAGTTAGCTGCTCAACCAACTGAGCCCCCCAGGAGCCGCCAGTGTGATTCATTTTTATGTGGATGCTTTGGGGCAGGTGGCCGCGGATGGGGAGTAGACAGGTGGGCAGAGACAAAGGTTAATGGCTCTGTCCACCCATGAGGGATGTCAGCAGGGCTTCCATTAATCTACAGGAACGATGCTGTGCTAGATGTGGAAACTCGAGAAGCCCCCCGCTGCGCTTACCAGTTGTCAAGAAGCTAAAGCTGGCGAAGGCAGCGAGAAAACCCCGACGAAACCATCAGTGGTGCAGGCGTGGCTGACCCCCGCCCCCGCTCCAGGCTCTGCTCAGGTCCTGCGCGGTGGAGGCAGTCTGTGGGGGGCAGAGCCATGGCCAACCTAGAGCAGCCATCCCCGACGGTCACCTGCAATTTTACATGAGGGATGGTGCTCACACGGGGGACACGGAGCATGTTCTTATGGGTCTGCTCAGTTTTCCCAAATTTGCACATGGGTAAATTACACCTTGTAGGTTTTATCAAAATTATCAAGACATGAAGTACTTTTTAAAAATTTTTTTAAATTCTTAATATTTATTAGTTATTTTTGAGAGATGGAGGCAGAGCACGAGTGAGAGGGGCAGAGAGAGAGGGAGACACAGAATCCGAAGCAGCTCCAGGCTCTGAGCTGTCAGCACAGAGCCCGACACGGGACTCGAACTCACAGATCACAAGACTGTGACCTGACCCAAAGTGGGACGCTCAACCGACTGAGCCACACAGGCGCCCCTATTTTTAATGTTTTTAAATTTTTAATGTTTATTTTTGAAAGAGACAGAATGTGAGTGGGGGAAGGGCAGAGAGAGAGGAAGACACAGAATCTGAAATAGGCTCCAGGCTCTGAGCTGTCAGCACAGATGTGGGGCTTGAACTCGGGAACTGGTAGATGATGACCCGGGCCGAAGTGGGATGCTGAACGGGCTGAGCCACCCAGGCGCCCCTGACATGAACTACTTCATAAACATAAGACCAATTATGACATTTAAAGGGGTGTGTGTGTGAGTGTGTGTGTGTGTGTGTGAGTGTGTGTGTGAGTGTGTGTGTGTGAGTGTGTGTGAGTGTGTGTGTGATTATGGAGTGCATGACTTGGCTTTTTCAGCTTTTTGAAGTGAACTTTTAAGGAAGTATTTTTCTTTCATTTTGTAGCTCTTTTCCTGTTTTCCCAAATCCTCACGCTGCAGGTGACATGAATAAAGAAAACAGGTCTCTGCTCTCTCCAAGACTAAGCAGGTATCTACCTCCGGTTATGATGAAATCACACACACGGGGACTTGACCCGTCTTGTTTTATCAGACGACGCCCGCTACACCCACCGTCACTGCCCCCCTGGCTTGGCTTTCCCACCACACGCCACAGACATGATTTCTTTTCTTCCTCGTCTTGGCCTCCTCTCAGCACGGCATGGTCCCCCTGCTCCATTCCGGGCCAGCCCGATCTGGAGTTCTGTCCTGGACTTGTTCCTTTCCTCTCTCGACACCCTGGTCTGGGGCCACCCCGTCTCAGACCAGGACTCTGAAATGCATCTCGGAAATGCAGTGACTCCCAAATGAATGTCTCATCTCTGGCCCTGACACCCCCCACAACTCCGGAGCCGTGTCCCCACGGAAGCCCAGTTGTGACTGCGAGCTCAGGACGGCCCACGCACAGCCCCGACCCCCCGCCCACCAGAGCTCTCCTTCCCCAGGTCTGGCCACCTCTCTTTTCTCGCTCCCGTTTCCCGTTTCCCATTCATCAGCAAGTCCTGCCTGGGCCTTCAAAACACGCCCAAACTCGCCCACTTCTGTCTGTATGACTTGCAACCCTGTCAGAGCCACAACCCGTTCACACTGGCGGAGTGAAGTGGCTCCCTCCTGGTCTCCTTGGTCCTGTTACGCTTCCCACCGCCTGCTAAAATGTGGTCTCCCCACCCCATAAGAACCCTGGAATCAGAACACGACAGTCCTGGGCTCGCAGCTTTCTGATGCGCCCACACAGCACAGACAAACCCAAACTGTCCCTCGGCTTCCAGAGCCCTGACCCTCTCCGGCTGCCCCTGGCCTCACTCAGCCCATCTCATTTTTCCTCTCTGGTCTCGCTCTGTGCTCTGGTCTCCGAACATCCATGGCTCTTCCCCCACGGCAGGCTCTCTCCCTTTGCATTAGCTCTTGCTTCTGTCTGGAATGTTCTCCCCTGCTTCCATCCTCTGACACCGTTCTCTGGGCTCGGCTCCACACTGTGCGCTCACCCTTTCTCCTTCCCCACGGCCAGGACAGCGCTGTCACATACCTTCATTTTAGTTCCCTTTCTGCCCCCCTCACTACCTGGTATTTTGATTGGTTGGTTGGTTGGTTATTTACTGGCAGTGTTACGGCCAGCGGTGCTGGTTCACATGGAGCAGGGTCTTTCTAGACGCCAAAGTCAAGGCTCAGAGAGTAATGGTGAAACACACGAAGGATGTCGTAACCATGAATGTTTTCCCTGCCTCAAAAACGTTCCTGACATTGATGGACTCCTCAGCCCTTGCCGCCTCCTGCATCAAAAGGGGGACCCAAGGTGAGGCCAAGAAGAGACGCCGTTGCCGTTCCTCCCAAGCGGCTCTTGCAGCATGGAGGAGGTGGGTGGGGGTGGGGGAGACCTCGGGCCCGCGTGCGAGCTGGAGCTCCGCGTGTCACACAAGCAAACGTCTTGGTGCCACGCTAAAGCACAGATCTCCTCTGGCTCAGAAACGTTCTGAATTATAGCGCTTCCCATCTAACTGGGTGCTATCGGGAACGTCCGACTCTCCACCAGAGTCTGTTCCTCTCAGCTGTAAGAGCTCTTCCTCCATCATTCCTATATATACTGGCTTTTCTTTGACCTTACCCTCTTGAGTCACGTAGAAAGTCCACATGACTTGTTCAGTTCTATTGGAAGGGGACAAAATCTCTCAAAGCCTTTCTTGGAGCTATCTATATATTTCCACTTATCTAAGTCATGAATAAAATAATAATTCGACTGTTCTTTGTGGAAAGTTAGAAATTGAGCGGCATGAGCACCCCATTATTGTGCTCTGGAATTAGAGACTCCTTTTTAAAACTGCTTTTGGGGGCACCTGGGGGGCTCAGTCAGTTAAGTGTCCGACTTCAGCCCAGGTCATGATCTCATGGTTCATTGATTCGAGCCCCATGTTGGGCTCCGTGCTGACAGCTAGCTTAGAGCCTGGAGCCTGTCTTCAGATTCTGTCTCCCTCTCTCTCTGACCCTCCCCTGATCACACTGTCTCTCTCTCTCTCAAAAATAAATAAAAACATTAAAAAACAAAAATAAATAAAATAAATAAAATTGCTTTTGTCCTCTTGGATTGTTTTGAGTTTTATTTTTTTTAATAAAAAATCTATGCCAAAGACTTTTTCTACTCATTTTACTCAAAGTAAAACAATGATATGTGTTTATTTGCTATCAATATACATGGTCACTCTTTTTAAGCTATATCTTGGTCAATCTCTCCTTTTTGTTTTTTAGGGGTGGCTGGGTGGCTCAGTCAGTTAAGCGTCCAGCTTCGGCTCAGGTCATGATCAGTTCATGAGTTCGAGCCCCGTGTGGGGCCCTGTGCTAAGCCTGGAGCCTACTTCAGCTTCTGTGTCTCTGTCTCTCTCTGCCCCTCCCCTGCTCACACTCTTTCTCCCCCTCAAAAATAAATAAACATTTTAAAAGTTTATTTTTTAATATTTTCAGTATTTTTAATTTTTGAGTTATCTTTGATCATTCTCTCAGAGCTTAAGCAAAGCTTCGTTCTGTGAGTCCTTGCACATCTGGGACTGTTGGACCAACAGAGGACAGCTCGGTCGCACGTACGGCTTTTCAGTCAGTTTGCAACAAACCAATTATATTGGGACTTTGAATTTATCATCCTTGTAAAGCCCAGAGCCTTGTGATTCTTTGACTGGGTTTCTTTTTTCTTTTATTCTGACCCTAAATTAAATCATTCCAGAGATGAGTGGACAGGGACAGAACAAGTTGGCCGCTCGTGCGCGCGCTAGCATGCCTGGTGTGCCGCTTAAATCATTTATCACATTAGCTGCAAAACATTGTTGTGACATTTCGGCTGCCTTCCATTTGACTGGGGTCCAATGTACAGCACTAATTAATCTGTAGATGGTGCCGATCATTTCCCATCTGTCTCTTTTGCTGTCACTATTTCTGAGAGACAGAAGACCCTGCCAAAGGATTAGGTTACACCGTTCTCCACCTAATTCCATTCATAGAGTCTTTGACCTACAACTCTGGATATACCTCTGGCAGACTGTGAGCGAATTCGGACAGCCCTCTGTGGTTCACTGTTACCCACTGTGGCCCCATCACATGTTTCTCTGTATAAACTGTTCCTATCTGCACATAATGAGAGACCATGTAGGAGATCATCCTCGGACTTGGCATAAGATCCAACTACATGAGAAGAAGCCAGCCATTTAGACAGAATTCATCCCCAGTGACTTCCGTGGCCAGTATCCAGAGCTTGGGGTATCCCTCCCCTCCAGGGATAGATCCTCTCCCATCAGATTTTCATCAACTGGTTTTCTTCCTACAGTTTCTTGAAACATGCCCATCTCCACCTACCTCCTTCCTTCGAGATCACAAGCTTGTAGAATTATTACTTTTCCATGGTACCGTCTCTTCTCTGCCTTTCCTTCTTACTGTGAAAATATCAGCCATTGAATCCATGTACCTCTCCCCTCCCCCCAAAATGTGGTGACGATGGAAAAATCTTTCCTCAGCTCTGTTCCGGGATCATAACAATGAAACGAGTCACCCCAGGGCTGTAGACATCTCCTACAGACAGAGTCCATTCCATCCATGTAGAGGAAGAATGGCAAATTGTCTCAGTTTAACAGATTAATCCTTGGCTTTGTTTATGCCCATCCAACTCTTCAGAATCAAAACCGGTTTAGGAGTCAGTGGTCAGGGGTCCGCTGCAGAATGCCTGCTACCCTGAACCTCTGTGTCCCAAAGTCCCAGAACACCAACGGCACCTGGGAACGCCACGCAGACCCCGAGACCCAAGTTCATTGCTTTGATGTTGGGGCCAGAAATCTGTCTTTTCTGAAAGCTTCCAGAGTGCCCTGGGCATCAGTCCCATGGGGGGAAACCAGAGAACTTCTGCATCTTAGATCTGCAAGTGCCTTAGGGATTCAATAGTTCAAGCTTCCGAAGGGAAACAGAAGCCCAAGGCCACATAGCTAATGGCTTTGCTAAAACATACAGAGAATCATTCAGTATGTCCAGCACACTCACTTAAGAAGACTGGAACGTTCTGTTACATCTTAGGAAAATTTGCATCCATGTGGCTTCCACTGAAATGCTCTAAAACTTGTTCCTAAGAGGCAAACCCTCTCACACCATGAAAACGCCATCGCACCCCACGGGGATGACTTGTAGGGGTTCCAACGAGCATGAGTTTCCTTGAGAATAAGTGTGGTATTTAGATCAGTTACCTCGCTGCCCAAAGACGTCTCAACAGAACTATTTGCACTTTGTCCTTGGGTCCCCGAGCTGCCATCTGAAAACCTAACATGGGGGTGGGACAGTCTATTTGGAACATGGCACAAAGTCTCAGACAAAAAATGACTGGCTAAGCATAATCCCACAGAGAGCGCCAGCACCCGGGACACTGGCTGAGTGTTTGTTCGGCCACTTCAATAAGAGGGGAAAGTGCGATCTCTTCTTTGTTTCTCTTCTGTTGGGTGATTGAATCACACACGGTCCTTGGGTGACAATCATTTCTAGAAGGCATTCTGATGTTTTGAGAAAGTAATCTTAACAGTGATTTGCAATGTGTGGATTTCTTCTTTTGTTTAAATTTGATTCTAACTCTTACGTTGGGGTCAAAATATAGATAGAGGAGGTGAATCACCTATAAAAAAGATGGAAAGCAAACAGTTAATGTTTGGAACACATCTGACCATGCGTGGGTTGTATTCTTGCATTTATCCATCAGCCGTAGCAACAAAGTGATACCTGGTCGAATTTTTAAAAAATCAGATTTTGCTGCGCTCTCCCATGAGAGCAAGTCTCTGGCAGCAGTGATTCTAATCCTTTTTAGAGTAGGTGCTCTGGCCGGGGAATGCCAACTATGCAGACAAGCAGGAGAGGAATGTGTTCACCTCTTAGCCCCGACCTGGGGGTCAGAGGGAGACATCCCTGGAAGTAGAGCTTTGAAAGCAGGAGATAAACGTGATGGATGTCAGGGGATTTGAAAGGGAGCAGAGGCAGCTGGCCACCCTGGGCGTGCACGGACTCCCATCACTGAGCACCTTCCCTGAGCCCCCAGGTTGCGGGCCCTTTGCATGTGCTCGCTCAGACTTTCACACAGTGGAACAGGACAGTTGTCGGGGAAGTGTCTGTCCAGACACAGGGCTGGTGACTTGGTCTGTGGCTGATCTGCTGTCTCACTCTACCACTCAAAATGCCTAGAAGAGTCTCAGATTTTTAATCTCGAAATCTAAAGGCAATTGAGGGTTGCCTTGACTTGCTCTAAGCATCTCCTATGGGGATAAGTCAGGGCCCAGGGCTCTCTTTCTAAGGAGGTAAATTGGGGCAGAGGAGATGGCTGTTGAGGCCAGGCAGGTGAAGCCGTCAGCAGTCACTACTGCTGGTTAAGGACCCATTAGGAGAAGCAGCACCTGCTGCGTTCTCTCTGTCACTGCCCAGGACAAGGGCATAAGGGACCTTTGAGGATTCCATTTAAGCCCACTTGCTGGCACTGTCATTCCGGGCTCTTTATGCTGTGGCTTCTGCTTCTCCTCTTAAAATTCCCTGCATGGCCACCACATCCCAGAGAACCGGACTCCATGCCGGGCTCCCAACGAGTTCCCTGCAAGCTTCCTTGCTCTGACATTTGTCCAGGACCCATCCCTTCCTCCCAGCCCTCCTGAGGAATTCTTTTTTTTTTTAATAATTTTTTAAATGTTTATTTATTTTTGAGACAATTTGAGTGAGGGAGGGGCAGAGAGAGGAAGACACAGAATCCAAAGAAGGCTCCAGGCTCTGAACTGTCAGCACAGAGCCTGATGCGGGGCTCTCAGGGGCTCTCGGGGCTCAAACCCATGGACCTAGATATCATGACCTGAGTCAAAGTCGGACACTTAACTGACTGAGCCACCCAGGCGTCCCATCTCCTGAGGAGCCCAGCTCCTTCCTAAGACCTTCCTAAAACCCTGTTCTCAGACCCCACCCTTTTCCACTCTCTGCCCCCTATGGTTCACCCACCCAATTTATTCCAATAAATATATTTATTTACTCAACACTTATTATGTGATACTCAATACATCCTCTAATGAGGATCCATTAGTCCTTGGGGACATCATTAAAAATCCATGGATTGAAGTGCATCTGATGAGTTAATCTGCTACTGTCATTGTCATCAGAGCGCAGGTGGCTGCATCTGAGGCCAGTGGGGGCCTCCCAGTGGTGGCGGTGAGTCCTTAAGACTCGCTCCTGGCCTCCAATAACCTCCCTGCTCTTTGGCACGACGCCATGTCCCAGAGTCACTCACCGGCCCTGTACCTGGGTCAGCCATCTCTCCAAGCATCTCTGCTTTCCTTTGCTATCACACTTCTAAATTTCACTGGTCTGGAGACTGTAAAATGGTACCTCGCGTGGTTATAATCTGTATTTCCCTGATACTCTGTAATATTGCTATGTTTTCATATATTTATTCAACGGTTATGTTTTCTCCTTCATGATGCCTGGCCAGGATTCTGTCCAATTTACATGAATGATGTATATGCATGTATGCATACATGTATCTGTCTATATTGCTAATAGACTCCTAGTTCATTATTTATTCCATACGGTAATCACTCGACAATTGTACGCTTCACAAGTATCTTCTCCTACTTTACACTTTATCTTATCTCTTTATTAGGGTACCTCTCCTGGGACAGAACATTTTCATTTTATGTGAACACGTGAAAAACATTTTTGTTAAATGAAACACATCGAAACGAAAGTGCACGGCTTGGGGACCGACTGTGAAGTGAACACTCATAACCACCCCTGATGCGGGGGAAAGACCGCCGCAGCTCCCTGAAGGTAACTGCTATTCCGGCTTTTCATGGCTTCCTCACCTTTAGAATTTAGAAACATCGCTAGATGTTCATTTCCGAGCTCTGTGGCTTCATTCTGCCTGTTTAGGGGGCTTCTATATAAATGAGCTACACCAGATGATTTTTTTGTGGGTTCTTTCACTTAATGTTTTTGGAAACCAACAAGGTGATTCTAAAATTTGTATGGAAATTAAGGGTCAAGAATAATTAAGACAATCTTGGGGCACCTGGATGGCTCAGTCGGTTGAACATCCAACTCTAGATTTCAGCGCAGGTTATGATCTCATGGTTTGTAAGTTCGAGCCCTGAGTTGGGCTCCTCGCTGACAGTGGGGATCCTGCTTGAGATTTTCTCTCTCCCTCTTTCTCTGCCCCTCCCCTACGTACACACACACACACATGCTCTCTCAAAATAATAAATAAACCTTTTTTAAAAAAGAATAACTAAGATAATCTTGCAGAAGAATAAAGTTGGAGGACTTAACGTACTGGATAGTGGGACTTCTCATAACGATGTAGCGATCACGATGGCACCTAGCCTTCCATTGTGTGGACGCCCCACCACTTGATCCACTGTTTGATTTGACAGATACCTGTGTTGTTTCCAGTTGATGGCCATCATGAATAAAGCTGATGGGACACATCTGTGTCCATCTTTCAAATGGACGAGCGCACATCTCTTTGGGGTACATGCCAGAAAGTGAAATTGCCAGGGGGTAGTTGTCTGAAGAGTGACCGTAAACTCCCTTTGGATCCAGATAACTCATGTGTATGCCCAGGATTATGTCCTAGCCTGAGATGCTGACTTATATGAATATCCAATTGTCCGGGAATAACTTATTGCAGATTACCCCTTTCTCAGGGCTGTGGAGCGCCGTCTTTGTCATAAATTGTGTTCGTGTGTGCTGTGTCTCAGAATAGCGTCTGCTCATCCATCATCTTCCAGCTTCAATCCCCCCGCTTCCGGAAATGCTTATTCTTTCCCTTCTAGGTGTCCTCATGCAGGGGGCACACCCTTTCTCAGGTGTCACCCAGGAAGGGGATGGCGGATTTGCCAGGAGGCGAGGTCCCTGAGCTGTGCCCAGTTCATCCCCGCCTGCTCAGCCCCTCCCCAAATTACTGAATGAAAGCGGGTGTAAGGAAAGGCCTTCACCATAGCCGTGGGGACGTTCACCAAGCCTGCCACAGTCCTTACAAGCCCTATGGAAACAGGCGCTTCTGGCGTCCTGTCCTGTGAGTGAAGAAGGAAGCCCGAGTCCAGGTAAGGAGCTGGGAAGTGGCCGAGCCAGGATTGAACACCCTCTGTCCGGTTCCGTGCCAGCGGCGGTTGTGATGACAGACGCACGTTCCCTTCCTGAAGACGGTGTTGGCAGCCCCTGCCCCTGAAGCTCTCCGTGTAGACTCCTCTGTGTCCGGCCCTCCTTGACAGATAGAACACGTTGTTTGGACCGACCCTGCCTTCATATCATCCACTGCCTGACCTGCTTCGTGGCGTGCAGGCGCTGTGTCCCCTCGTCCCCCTCCGCTGGCCAGAGGCCACACCAACTTCCCCTACTGTTGGGGGCAGATCAAGAGCCGTTTCTTTTCTGGGCTGTGTCAACACAGCACAACTCCCTGCTTCCTCTCCCTGGAACTCTGTTTCATTTCTTATTGTGTTCAAACTTCCTTGTTTTGTGCAGGGATTCCCCGATTTCCAGTCGAGCCCTTAATTTTTCCTTACCTCCATAACTGCTTAACCGCCCAGCAAGGGTGCGAGGAGAGGTCCCTGCCCCCACTTCGGCTCGCCTGAAACCTCGCCGAAGTTCCCCCTACGGAACAGAGAAGTGCAAGGGCGCCTGAGGGGCTCAGCTGGTTGAAGTTCGACTCTTGATTTCAGCTCAGGTCCTGATCTCACAGTTTGTGAGTTAGGGCCCCGCATTGGGCTTTGTGCTGACAGCTCCGAGCCTGCTTAGGATTCTCTTTCTCCTTCTCTCTCTCTCTCTCTGCCCCTCCTCCACTCATGCTCGCTCTCTCAAAAATAAACAAACATTAAAAAAAAAAAAAAAAGAAAGAAAGAACAGAGAAATGCAGCTGAGGGACTTCCCCAGGCCAACAGCTGCGTCGCCATTCTGACAGCACCTTCTGGAATCTACCCTGGCATTTCCAGATGATCACAGGTCATTTTCTAATCAGCAATCGCCTCCCTCTGGCCTCAGCCTTGATGGAAAAGGTGGATAGGACTCCTGGGAATACATTCAATTTGAATTCCTTACATAGGCAAGTTCTCAGAACGGAGCTGTTCTGCAGGCTCTTTGGTTTATCTGGAAATCAGAAGGCTCTTTTTCAGTGGAAACCGTGGAGGACTGATGGTTAGGTCCACAGAAGTTTGTCGAATATCACCTCAAATAATCCACCATTTGAATGAAAAAACGCAGCAAGCGACAGTTTCATCACTAGGAATAAAAACACACGTCCAGTGAAATTGAGTGCAGAACCATGTCAGCTGGGGAAGGCAGTGAAGATAAATCTAGACTTTTATGGGGATATTAAGTAAGAATGCTCAACATTTTAAAGAGCTTTCTAGAAATGTAATATTCTATTTAGCTTCACTTAAAGCAGGCTTCACTTATTCTTGAGCAATCGAAGTGATAGAACCATTTGACCGCATGCCCCAAAGATGAATCATGATTCCGTCAAGCTCCAGGTCTGAAGTTTAGATATCCAGTTCCCTACTAGAGAGCTGGAAAGACTGATTCCACCTGCTTCTCATATCTTAACTCCATGTAGTCCTCCTCATACCTTTATAAATTAGATGTTTCTAGTATCACCTCCATTTTCCCTGTGAGTAAACTCACAGGCACAGAGGCACGGAGAGGCTAAGCTACTCATCAAAAACCACATCGTGGACAAGCAGGGAGGCCACGCTTCACACTGAGCCAGCAGGCTCACCTTCCCTCCTACTGCACAGCCCCACTGGGTGGCTTCAGACAGTGAGGGGCGCTGAGAGGCAAGAGACAGGCTGTGACAGTGGAGAGCAGGACACTTCAGCTACGGGGTCTCTGGAGGCTAGACTGGAGAGTGGGCGCAGCAGGCAATGCCCTGGGGGACGGGCTTCCGGGGATGGAGAGCCACAGCCAACTGTGCTCCGGAGGGAACTGCGCCCACCACCTCCACTGAAACTCAGCCCTTCCCTTGCGGCTCAGCCTCCTGCACGTGGGAGCCCAAGCAGGAGATGATGCCAGCTGGGCCTCGGGGGACTTACCAAGATCTTGGGCAACAGCCCAGCAAAGAGTCCACGCGATGGGAAGAGCAGACAGGGGTTTGGGCAGACCGGATGCCATGGTTCTGTATTAGTCAGAGTTCTGCTGAGAAACAGAACGAGGAGGAGGAGAAAGATGATAGACAGACAGACAGATAGAAGAGAACCAGGAAAGCAATTGGTACAGCTCAGTCCGAAAGCCTGAGAACCAGGAGCGCAGATGGCCATGGGCAGGGCGTCCCCGCTGGAGCAGAGAGCACGTTCCCTCCTCCTCCACCTCTGTTCCAGGCAGGCCTTCTCGGGATCCGGGGCTGCCCACTCACCCTGCTGAGGGCATCTTTTTCAGTTTCCGATTCAAGTGCCAGTATCTTCCAGAAACACTCTCACAGATACACCCAGCTCTCTGGGCAGCCCTCAGGCCCCTGGAATCGACCAAAAAAAGTTAGCCATCACAGGGCTCCTAGAGAGCTCAGTCAGTTAAGCAGCCAACTTCAGCTCAGGTCCTGATCTCACAGTTTGTGGGTTCGATTCCCACGTCGGGCTCTGTGCTGACAGCTTGGAGCCTGGAGCCTGTTTTGGGTTCTGTGTCTCCCTCTCTTGCTGACTCTCTGTCTCTCTCTCTCAAAAATAAATATTTTTTAAAAATTCTTTTAATTAGCCATCACAAGGCTCCTGTGCCTGGGAGAAGCTTGGCAAGTTTAGGGGCCTGAAAGACCAGAGACCCTGTGGACACTAAAGGAGATGGAGAAAGAGACAGAGACAGAGAGACAGAAGACAGAGAGAGACAGAGGCAGGAGTTAGGTCAAGCGTTTTCCATTTCCATGGAGAGAGGGTCACTGTGTGATTGACACAGGACCTTACCCTGAGTAAAGGTTTAAAAAGACCCCTCTGGGAGGAGAGAAAATGCCTTCGGGCCACCTGTGTGGTCCCTGCGGTGCCCTTTAGCTCATGAAGTGGGAGAGGAAGTCAGCGAAAGGGGCCGTCTGCAATGCGTCAGTTTAACTCAGCAGCATCCACATCCACACTGAAACTCGGATTATGCTACCCCCTGCACTCTATATCACTCTTTTTTAAACTTTCTAAAATATTTATTTATTGAGAGACAGAGTGTGAACAGGGGAGGGGCAGAGAGAGAGGGAGACACAGAATCTGAAGCAGGCTCCAGGCTCACTGTCAGCCGAGAGCCCAATGCAGGACTTGAACTCATGAACCAAAAGATCATGACTCAAGCCGAAGTCGGATACCCAACCGACTGAGCCACCCAGGTGCCCCTCTATATCACTCTTTTTTTTGTTTGTTTGTTTTACTTATTTTTGAGAGAGAGAGAGAGACAGAGCATGAGCAGGGTAGGGGTAGAGAGACAGGGAGGCACAGAATCCGAAGCAGGCTCCAGGCTCTGAGCTGTCAGCACAGAACCCCATGCAAGGCTCGAACCTGCAAACCATGAGATCATGACCTGAGCCAAAGTCAGACGCCCAACCAGCTGAGCCACTCAGGCGCCCCTCTGTATCACTTCTAAGAAAGTGTATTTGACTCTGGGCTGTTAGTAACATGGAAACACATCGACTCTCATACTGGTTTCCCAACAAATTCTTGTGCATTCGATGGGATCGGGTTTCCACCAGTGGGAGCTAACTTGTGAGTTCCCCGCGTTCTTTCCAATCTGAGAAGGAAACAATGAATTTTAAGGCCAAAACGAGAGAACAATTAACCGTGGCAGGAAACGGAGGCTGGTCTTGATGCAGTCTCCATATGTCGTCTTGATTTTAACTCCATAAATGTTCAATTCCGTCATAATGAAATCAGTCACTGAGGTGTATTTCAGAGCAATCAAACGGCCCCCGGACGTTTGCCTTCTGGTTGGCGTTGCTCTGCAGGAACAACATGCCAACATATTAACATACTCTCCAAATGGACATTCATTAAACATCATAATGAAGGAGGGACATCTCGGGTCACAGAGTCCCCGATACCCTCGTGACAGTCCCAGCCAGCGCTCTGTCTCTAACGGTCTCCTTGGCTCGCGGCGTCTGTGGCTGTAATCACGTTTAAATGGTGGCATTTTTTACCCAACAATCCAACTGCCCACATTGATCTTAAATTCTAAGCGTGCTGAAAGCCTGAGGAGGTGGGTGCGATTGTGCTGTAGATATTTGTAGCTTCCGTTGAGAGGAGGTTCCTTCTGAACCCCCAGGAATGACGTCACACGGTCTCCTGTGGGCGGGTCCTGCTAACTCCGCCTCCGGAAGCGAAGACCCCAGCTCTGATAACCTCATTTAACGTCACTGGTGGTGGTGTTATCACCACCCCTCTGGCAGGTGTACAGATGTGGACGGGCCCGGGGAAGAGGGTCAGGGCCAGCCTACGGCCACACCACCATTGTACAGAGCGCCCAGGGTCTGATGAACCCAGCCACGCTGACTTCAGATCCGGATTCCCAGCCTCCACTTTTTACTCTGTGTCTTGAAACTCCTTTCCCAACAGGAGAATGATGTCTTCCCCAAGAGAGGCTCCTGGACCCGGCTCTGAGCCAGCTCCCATGAGTCCCTTCTCTTGGGCAGGGCTGCCAGCTGCGGGAGGGGAGGCCCTAATTTCCTCCCCACCGTGGCATCCAGACAAACCCCACTTAACTGGTTTGGACGCGGTTTCACCACGAGCTGGTCCCCGGGGCCATGTAGACACCCGGTGGGGATGAAAACAAGCCGAGGGCATCCAGGGGCCGGTTCCCAGGCCCTGGACGGAACCTGAGAGGACCTGCCCTCTCCCCTGTGGTGCCAGAGTTTGGGGAGCGGGGACCCACACGTGGCCAGAAAGGGGAGGGGGCCGTCCTGGGGATTTTTAATGGCTTGATTTGTGTTTGTTTGGGGCCAATGAGAGATTGGGGGCTGTGAATGTCTCTGTATCCCGAGAGAAGCACCCCACCCTTGTGACCGAGTCCTCGGAAGGGACGTGTGACCACGCCCAACGACGCGGGGTCCAGAGAGCTGGGGAGGCAGCGGACAGGCTGACAGTGGGCTCCGGAGGGACCCCCTGTGTTTCTGGCCTGGCCGGCTCCTCACAAGGAGTCGAGGGCCCTGGGCTAGGGCTAAGGGTGTGCCTGACGTCTCAGAGGTGGGCTTCCTCATCTGTAAAATGGGCGTATGATGCCAAAACCCGGGCCTGGCTCACAGATGGACTCCAGGTAGGTCAGGAAGTCACTTGTTTCTGCACAACACGGGCAGGGACCGTGAAAGGCGCTCACTGTCATGTTTAAGAGCTTGTTCTTGGCTTTCCTAAGCCGTGTCTGTCTGTCCAGGAAGGGCTCAGGGCTTTGAAGAAATGCTGCTCTGGGTAGGGAAACACTGGGTGACTGTCATCGGCCATTTTTCATCGATCAAAGGCTGTTTAGTGTCACCTTCAACCACTGAGGGCTCAGGTTCTTCACCTGGAGACGCAGGGTAAGGATGAGAAAGCCGGGCGGACCCAGGGGGAGGAAGGAGGCAGAACGCTTGGCCCAGCTCGTAGCAAGCTCAACATCCCGAGTCTGTCACTTTAGTTTTTATGACTCTCGTCCTCAGGGTAGGTTTGGGGAGGCATCTCAGGGGGCATTTTGCTTTCACCATGAAGTGGGGGGAGGGGAGGGCCAGCTCTGGTGACTTAGGTCGGGGCACCAACGCCTGGCAGGCTGCCCCAGCCCAGGAGGAAAAACACTCCTCCCTCTCTGACCACAGTCCCCCTCCTACTGCCCCGACATGACCCCAGGACCCTGGGACCAGCCTCCCTGCAGCCTTTCTGTGTCAGGCAAATGCCAAGGGCATGTCTTCATTCTTCCATCTTTGGTCTGGTTCTAGGAATGTGGGTCTACACTGCGGTTCTCATGGGCTGGCGCTAACCAGAGCCCCTCAGAAGGGTTTTTAGGAATACAGATCATAGGTCGTCACTGCAAACACTCCAACGGAGCTGGTCTGGGGCGGAGCCCAGAACTCGCATCTCACCAGCACACGGGTCATTCTGAGACCACACGGAAAACATGGGCCTTGGGAGTAAACACCACAGGGCATCCTGGCCTGGTTGTGTGCCAGCAGAAACGTAGAGTCACCCCAGCTTGCATTCCTGGGCGTTTCCAGGGTGCCAGCGCTGGGCCAAGTGGGGCTTTCCGCCCAGCTCCACCGGTCTCCTGCTTACCTCACTCCCTCATTTGTCCCCCGGCCATTCCAGAATGATTCGGCCAACACGGCCTTTCAGTCAGAGCCCAGGTATTCTGCGACCAGCTCCTGGAGCACCAATACGGTGTGTTCCCCTCGGAAGGGGAGGTCCCCAAGTTTGCCGTGGCCCCCTCGTGATTTTACGGGGTGCAGGCGCTTTTGGTGTCTGGAGCACATGCCAATGGCCGTGTGGCTCTGATGTAGAGGAAATGATACCCCCGGGCCGGCTGCTGGCAGGAAGGACACAGAGCAAGATTTCTATCCCTTTTCCACAGGGAAAGTACCTACTAATTATACTCAAGCTTGGGACCTCGAAGCACGCAATATGGGTCCCTCCAGACTTTCGATGGTGAGGCCGAGCCGTGATTAGAGAGCCGGCTGGTCTCGTGGCCGGTGGGGGTGGGGCAGGGCGGTCAGCTTCCCCCCCTGGCCGGAGCCTCCCTGCGTCTCAGGGGTGAATAAGGTCCTCAGCAGAAGGACAGAGAGAAAACTCCGGGAAAATAACTCTTTAGGGATGAGATGTGGCAACTTTGGTCATGGCTTCTCAAAAGAAGCAGCCAAAGGGATCCAGAAATTTCCAGAAGTGAGTGGTAAGGCGATATGCCTCATGTCCTGGGAATGGGTGGAATCCAAATATTATGCTTCTTTTCCTTTAAGTCACTGAAATTCTCAGATACTGTGATTCTTTGGAAGGCAAACTCCATTTGTCAGAACCACTGTTAACACGGATGTAGCACGAAAGCCTTTGTCCTTTTTGTAGGAAAAAACTCTAACTTAGCTGGGAGATACCCGGATGCAGATCCCCATGAGAATCCTCTTAGAGATTTCAGGTGTCAACGGACACGTGTGCTTACACAGCAAGATTCAGGGGAGGCCCTGTCCAGCCGCTGCGACAGTTCCGTCATCGAACAAGTGAACTCCCCTAACATCTCCCACAGCCTGCTTGAGCGTGGTGGACGGAGAGATGGGGAAACTGGGGCTCTTCCTTCTGGAACTTTCTGAATAGTCGAGATCCTGATGGGAAGAGTGGGCACGAACCCTCAGACACAGCTAGGCTCTGGCCATTCTTTTCCTGGCCCTTCACCCGCTCGCTATGTTAATCTGATCAGGGACAAGGGCCACGTGTCCAGCTCACGGGTCCCATCTAAGAGATGAAGCGTCTCCATGTGACACCACCATATGTGATGCTCAAGGCGGGTTTCCTGGTGCGTCTCCAGTCAATGGAGATTCTCCGGGGACAGCAGGCAGGCTCTTAACTTCAAATGCCTCTCCTTCCTGGTGACATGTTGCTTCAGATACACCACCAAAGACTTACTCTTTGAGTAAACACTGCTCCCCAGCAACATATTTCAAAACTCAGCGCTGGGGAGGGGAGTGTCAGGACACATGTATGCGTGTGTATCTTACTTACATCTGTGCATTTTCCCCTTATTCAGTATACTCCTAGGAAGTGCTAAGAGACCAGCCTGAGAGGGGTTTCATTCATTAAACCTCACCTCAGACAATTAAAAATAAATTTGAGGTAGTTATTTCAGAGATAGGGAAGATGTGACAAATCAGTGCTGTGTGAGTTATCATTAAGCAGGGGTTTCCAGTTACTTCTGATCAACTCTTCTGTGTTATTTAGATTTTCAACAAGGAGGTATTTTGTTACGCAGCCACAGATAGCTGATGCAGTGACTTTCTAAAGTTATACAGAGCCAGAACATAGCAGAGTTGGACCTTGAACTTGGGAAAACGACTGGAGAACAGTGTGTGTAATGTTGTCATTATTCTGAAGAGGTCAATGTCTGTCTTACGACAGAGGATAAAGCATCAAGAGGGGGGTGGGGGAAGAGATGGAGGAAAGACCTGAGGGGAGCCAGCCTTGGGTTTCCAATGTCTAATAAGCAAAGGGGCCTCATGCCTGCACAGCTGTGGCCACTAAGATGTCTGGAAGGTCAAGCTCAGCCATGCCTAATAGCTATTGTCATTGTAATCGGGACAGAGAACAGAGCAGGACCCTGCCACCTTCAGACTGTCAAGTTCAGAGGGGTCTGGCTGCAGGGACCCGGCCCTGTGTGCTGGGGGTACAGCTGGGCACCACCTGCAGCCTTCTCCTGCCTGGCATTCACATGGGCTCTTACATCCAGGCTTGTGTCTCAGCCGTTTGGAAACTCTGATGGTAATTAGACCCACTGCACCCACAGCTGGGCCTGGTGCCCCTTGATGCTGGCCAGCCCATCTCTCCACCGCGAGGCTGCTCCGGTCACCCTGGCCGGGGGCCAGCTCGGAACCCCGAACGCTACCACGTGCCTGGCATTGAGTCCAGCCACTTCCTGAACCTCCCGCCACCTGATTAGATCTCCCTTGATGTTGCCACAGGAGGCGGTAGGGTAATCTCTCTCCCCAGTGCGGGCATAAATTCCACTTCCTTTCTCCTGAGGCTGAGACAGCCGCCTCTCCAGCCCACGGGCCAGCTTTACTCTTCTCCAAATCCCAAACACAGGCGCAACGTATTGTGTCTCCTAGAGGAAGTGCCCCACCCTGGTTCCAGATTTCAGCACCCCGAAGGCCAGAACTAGCCTATTTAGGGACTGCTCAGCCTATGGAAAGTCAGCATCATTTTAAAATGAACCAGAGATTGGATGCCAACCCAAGCAAGGACGGAGTGGACCCAACCCTAGGACAGTCTACAGTGGCTTCCAGGCTGCCCCTCCTGTCAGCATATACTGTGGGCATCATTTCTTCGAATTTCAAGAATGTCTCCAGAGAGCTTGTTTCAAGGAGGAGGGGATGCAGACGGTGGCTCCGGCTGGGGGTAGCCCAATAGCTCTTTCTGAAAGTGATCCCCAAACAGGAAAAGTTAAACCTTTTGTCACGTGCTGGGAGAGGCAGCTGATGGAGAGAGATGAAAGAAGTGCACGTAAATGGCGCACGTAGTTGATGGGGACCCTGAGCTAACTTCATCCCACCCCTGATTCCGTGCCACGGGTAAGCTGCATGAGTGGGCTAGGGTGCTGCTGATTTACTCCTGCTTCTAACACTGGACGTATTTATTCCATGGCAGACACTGCGCCCCGCTGTCAAGGGGTCAACCCTACCGTCCCCCGTATGCTGATTTGCTGCTACCTGCCACCCTCCTCCCCGCAGTCTGCAAGAGCACAAAGTTTGAAATGAATTTGTTTAGATGCAGATGCTGAGCCACCCAAGGACCCAGCAGCAGGATGCACGGGCTCCCATGGGAGACGTGACCTTCATGCGGGGTGTTGTGAACTGCATGTGGCTAAGAGGAGATTCAAGAGCCATTCACACTGAGCAAGACCAGGACCCAATTCCCTCCGATCTTCCATCCCCTTCTCCCCAGGTGCCTCCAAAATTAAAGAAAAGCACAAAAGAATGTCAATGATATCAATTTGGGATGGGTAAGTACGCCGAGTGCCAGAAATGTGATCACGTAATTGTTTGAGATTTTAAGTGCCCAAATGGTACTGTTAATTTGATTAGGTAAGACAACAGAAGCTAAAAGTTTGCATCTTTTTGAGATAAAGCATTGAGGTAAGAAAATATCATGTTGGACTTTAAAATATGTCAGCAAAAATAAAAGATATCTTGACATTTATATATATATATATTTATTTATTTACTCATTTATTTACATGTTTATTTTTGAGAGAGAGAGAGAGTGGGAGAGGGGCAGAGAGAGAGGGAGAGAGAGAATCCCAACCAGGCTCTGTTCAGTGCTGAGCCCGACACAGGTCTCAAACTCATTGACTGTGAGATCACGACCTGAGCCGAAACCAAGAGTCAGATGCTTAACAGACCGAGCCACCCAGGTGCCCCTAAAAGATTTTTTTAATGGCAAAATGTCAACAATGTTTAAACCAAGATTTGCAGATGATAATTATATTATTTTCTCTACTTTTCTCCATATAAGAAAAATTTGCAAGGAAAAGCATTTTGTGTTTTTTCAAAGCAGTTCTTGTTTCTCTTAAGAAGGGAATTTTTGGTGGTGAGGGTGAGGCAAGTGTTGGTCTTGTTTTGTTCTTATTCTCCTGATTACAAAATTATACAGTTTGTTGTAGAATTTTTAGGTTATACTGAAGACCCACCAGGAAGAAGGTCAAAGTCACTCATGAGATGAGCACTCAGGGACAACTCAGGGAGGACCACTGTCAAGGCCCAGATGTACTTCCTTCTTCCTATGCATATTACAGATCACTAAGAATCACGCTACATAAGGATGAGGCCATGTGATCTTGCCAATATTTGACCATGTTAATGGACAAAAAAGAAATTCATATCATTCAACTTAGCAAGTATAAGATTGGGAAAACCGGATAGCCACATGCAACAGAACGGACTGGACCCCCATCTTACACCATACACATAAGTCAACTGGACGTGAATCAAAGACTTTCTCATAAGACTGGAAACCGTAAAACTCTGAGATGAAAACATAGTGGGTAAGCCCCTTGACATCACTCTTGGCATTTTTTAGATTTTTTTGGATTTGACACCAAAAGCAAAGGCAGCAAAAGCAAAAATGAACAAGCATGACAATGTCAAACTAAAATGTTTCTGTACAGCGAAAGAAACCATCAACAAAATGAAAAGGCAAACTATGGGATGAGAGAAAATATTTCCCAGTCATATTTCTGATAAGGGTTTAATGCCCAAAATATATAAAGAACTCATAACTCAATAGCAAAAAAAATTTTTGGGGGGGGGTTAAAAATAGGCAGAGGGACTGAATAGTCATTTTTCCAAAGAAGATGTATAAATGGCCCACAAGTACATGAGTAGGTGTTCAACATCAATAATCATCAGGGAATGCAAATCAAAACCACAACAAGAGATCACCTCACCCCTGCGAGGATGGCTTTTGTCAAAAAGACCAGAGAGAACCAGTGTTGGTGAGGATGTGGGACAAAGCCAGCTCTGTCGGTGAGGATGTGGATTGCTGCAGCCACTGTGGAAGACAGAATAAAGGTTCTTCAAAAAAATTAAATAGAACTACGATATGATCCAGCAACCCCACTCCATATCCAAAAGGAAGTGAAATCATGGACTCAGGAAGGTACCTGACTGCCATGTTCATTTCAGCATTATTTACAGTAGCGAAGCTATGGAAACAACTCAAGTGTCAGTCAATGGATGAACGGATACAGAAGATGTAATCTAAGGGAATATTGTTCAGCCATGAGAACAGAGGACATCCTGCTATTTGTGACAACATGGACGAAACTGGAGGATGTTGTGCTAAGGGAAATAAGCTAGACACAGAAAGACAAATATTATACGATCTTACTTATAAATGACATTTTTTTAAAAAGTCAGACTCATAGAAATAGAGACTAGAATGGTGGTTACCAGAAGCTCGAGGGTGGAGGAGGGGAAATGTTGGTCAAAAGTTACAAGCTTTCAGCGATGACCCGAGATCTGGGGATCTGATGCCAAGCGTGGTGACTACAGTTAAAAATCTGCATTGACATTTGCTAATATCTTAAGTGTTCTTACCATAGTAAAGGAAAAAGAAGGTAACCATGCGAGGTATTGATGTGTTAATTAATCTGATTGTGGTCACCGGTTCACAATGTATATGGATATCAACTCATCACATTGTACACTTTAAATATATGCAATTTTATTTGTCAGTTAGACCTCAGAACATCCAGGGAAGGGGCCCACGGTCTGGGGAACAAGAGTCTGCCCGTCCAGCCTTTCCCACGGACTTTACCTGATGAACTTTTATAAACTATTTAAAGTTCTAAAAAAGAATCCCATGGAGAGGTCAAATGTGGTCATATTAAAATGATAGCATTCTTGGGGCACCTGACTGGCTCAGTCAGTGGGGCAGCAGACTCTTGATCTCGGAGTCATGAGTTTGAGCCCCATCCTGGGGGTAGAGCTTGCTAAAAAAAATAAAGTGAAGGGGTGCCTGGGTGGCTCAGTCAGTTGTGGGGTCTGCCTCTTGATTTCGGCTCAGGTCTTGATTTCATGGTTCGTGAGTTTGAGCCCCGCATTGAGCTCTGCGCTGGGAGTTTGGAGCCTGCTTGGGACTCTCTCTCTCCCTCTCTTTCTGCCTCTCCTCTGCTCGTGCCCACTCTTTCTCTATCTCAAAGTAAATAAATAAACTCAAAAAATAAAGTAAATAAATAAAACTTAAAATATGATAACATTCTTTATATCACTATTCAGATCTTTTTGTGTCCCTTAGAAAAGTTTGATGCCCTTCTTATATGATCTAATAGTATCTGATTTCAGCTAGACCATCAGTGTTACAATCGTTTTGACATAGTATTCTTTACGTTATGTTTTAGGTGGTCATTTTCTCGCTTGTAGGAAAATGGTATACACACACAAACATAAATATAGACACACATATACATATATTTTTTATTTTTAACTTTTCTGTATCATAATCCTGTCACCCTTACTAAGCTTTTCCATTGTGTCACAGCTATGACTAACGATAATTTTGACTTCTTTCCAGTGATTATATCTTACTTCTGAAATTGGCTAGAACTTTCAGATGAGTGTTGAATAATAGCAATGCTTTTTATATAGCAAAAGGAAAAAAGGGGAAATAACGAAAGATAAAATGGTTAATTCATCTCTAGATTTCCATGAGGTAGGATCATAGGCAGTCATTCAAGGGACATTGAAAAATAATATTTAATGCATTTGGAATTTGAGTATCACATACTTCTTTTTAAATGTTTTTATTTATTTTTTTGAGAGAGAGAGAGAGAGAAAAAGGGAGAGAGAAAGAGAGACAGCATGAACAGGGGAGGGTTAGAGAGAGAGGGAGACACAGAATCTGAAGCAAACTCCAGGCTCTGAGCTAGCTGTCAGCACAGAGCCTGACGTGGGGCTTGAACCACGATCTGTGAGATCATGACCTGAGCTGAAGTCGGACGTTCAACAGACTGAGCCACCCAGGCAGCCCTACTTTTATTTATTTAATGTTTATTCATTTATTTTGAAAGAGAGAGTGAGCGAGCATAAATGGAGAAGAGGCAGAGAGAGAGAGGAGGAGAGACTCCCAAGCAGACTCCATGCTGTCAGCGCAAAGCCCAACATGGGGCTTGATCTCACAAACTGTGAGATCATGACTTCTGCTGAAATCGAGCCATACACCCGACTACTGACTGAGCCACACAGGCACCTCTATCACACACTTTTAAATGAAAAACTTTAGTCCCGAAGTTTATGAAATGATTTAATGATTGTTTAAACAGAAAGAGTAGAGGGGACGCCTGGGTGGCTCAGTAGGTTAGGCGTCTGACTTCGGCTCAGGTCATGATCTCACGGCTTGTGAGTTTGAGCCCCACGACGGGCTCTGTGCTGACAGCTCAGAGCTTGAAGCCTGTTTCAGATTCTGTGTCTCCTCTCTGTGTCCCTCCCCCACTCGCAAGCGCGCACGCGCGCGCTCTCTCTCTCTCTCAAAATAAACATTAAAAAATTAAAAAAGAAAAGAAATATGGATACCACTGGGTCCCATCTGAGCTCCATCATGGATTTGCTCGTCCGGAGATCTGGCTTGAAGAACAGCACGTGGGTCTTGGATCAAAGAGTAGCCAACAAATTCTATCTTTTCGGTTACAGTGGCACAGTCTCTATCTATGAATCCTTCACAAATGCGAGTTTCATCGTCAACTACTCTCCCAAGTGCATCAGCTAAGAGGACTTCTGTATTTCGCTTTTAAAATAAGGAAAGGGGCCACCCTTGACTGCTATAAGAAGTGCACCAGGAAGGACACGCTCTTCATCAGGCTCCGGCCGACAGCGGCAGGTGGAGGGCTCTGCTGGGTAAGACAGGAGGCGCCCCATTCTGCAGAATTCAGTAGGAAAGGCACATGTCTCCCAAGCAGCCACTGGTCTGAAGCTGTTCGCCTTTCGGTCTTAGAAATTCCTCCCAAGAAGATAAGGGCGATCCCTCCAGGTCACACATCTTAGGAAGCTTTTGCTGCTGGGCTATCAGGATCTTGCCCTGTCACCCTTGCCCCAGAAGTTCCTCTTCTGCCCCTAGGAAAGACATTTAAAAAGCTGGTCACCTTTGTCCCCCTGGCTGGTGGAGTGGTCTCTCCGGGGAAGTTAAACAGCCTATGCTGGGGACCCATTCTTGATGAGGTTCAAGTCCTGTGCCGCTGGGCACTGCTTATATTAGACATAGAGGTTCGGGGTGATGCATGCCCGGAGTTCAGAGTGTGAGCATCTACAAAACACACAAATTCAAAACCATGAAGCGACTGTCCTAAACACCCGCAGGACACACCTTCCCACGCCCGCGCCTGGATATCTGTTGGTCACTTCTTTTCAGAGTAGAAAATCCACCGGCATCCCAGCCCTGGGACTGTCCATCGCCTCGGAGACCAACTGTTGTTCAAGAGCTCACTGCAAAAGGGGAAGGACCTCCTGATCACCTACTGGGCTTGTCAGTTGCCAACAGAAGTTTGACAACATTTAGACAATCACAGAGCAAGCACAAGTGTCTTTACACAAAAGTGAGTTGCAAAATTTACCCCTGAAGAGTTTGAAATTGTATAAAGGCTAAATCATACTTAATTATGCGTTTGGCTCAACAAATTTCCTGACTATAAAAATGACATGAAATATAAAACTTAGTGGTAATACACATGCACAAATTCAATTTTTATGTTCTGTTCTTTTCATTCACATGTTATTGAAATTGAGGCCCCAGCAAGTACTGGATGGTCTACGCTGCCGGCCACCCTACATCTCTTTGGGGAGGGAAATCCAGGTGCTCTTCAAGTATTCATATTTATAATATAAATACTTTAGGGCTGATGAATACTTCAGCTTTCATCCATCGCTGAGATATTAGAAAAAATCTGGCACTCAGATCTGCTGGAGGGAGGGAGACGCGGTGTGCACAAAAGCAGGAGCAGAGAGAGAAGAGGGGGATCTTTGCCTCCAATAACTTCTCACTTGGGAGTCTTCGGACCAAAATCTCCTTCCTTCTTTCCTATTTTCTTTCTTTTTATTTTTTTCTTTAGTTAAAAAAATTTTTTTTTAACATTTATTTATTATTGAGAAACAGAGAGAGACCGAGCATGAGCAGGGGAGGAGCAGAGAGAGGGGGAGACAGAATCTGAAGCAGGCTCCAGGCTGTGAGCTGTCAGCACAGAGCCGGATGCGGGGCTCGAACTCACGAGCTGAGCTGTGAGATCATGACCTGAACCGAAGTCGGACGCTTAACCGACTGAGCCACCCAGGTGCCCCCTTCTTTCTTTTTAAAGCTATATTATTTATTGCCTTGTATTTACTTTTTAAAACTCTTTCCTTTTTCTTTTTGGTTGCTCTCAGTGTATTGAGCATGTGGCTTGAGTCCCCTTGCATCCCTGGCGGAGGAGGGGGCACCCATGTCCTCTCCTGGAAAAGAACCAATACAACAGGGTCCTCAGAAAATCTGCGGAAGATAGAAAATCAAGCTAGACACAGATGCAGAATAAAAGGAATGGGATGTTCAGGCAGAAAGCCAGAGTTGCGTCATTTGAGCAATTTCAGAAGGAAAAAGCAGGAGCCGGCACAACACCCCTCATTGGCAGCAGGTGACACTCCGGCCCCACTTCCCTCCACTGGGGTCTTCCCAGCATCCTTACCCAGCAAGGCTGGCTCCCTGTCCCAGGGCCTGGCTCAGCACTCAGAGAAGCCAGGCACGGCTTCAGGCCACTTCCAGAAACCTGGGGAATGCTGAGGCCCCTGGGGGGCTCAGGCCCCTAAGCACCTGACTTGATTTCAGCTCAGGTCATGATCTCACGGTTCGTGGGTTCTGGTCCCGAGCCCGGCTCCGCACTGACAGTGCGAAACCCAATGGTGGTCTCTTTCTGCCCCTCTCTCTGTCCCTCTCCTCTCCAAAATAAATAAACATTAAAAAAAGAAATGGGGGGCAGGGTCCTGGATGTCTCAGTAGGTTGAGCGTCCAACTTTGGCTCAGGTGGTGATCTCACAGTTGGTGAGTTCAAGCCCTGCACCAGGCTTGCTGCAGTCAGCCGGTCAGCGTGGAGCCTGCTTCCATCCAGGGTCCTCCTCTCTCTGCTCCGGGCCCTCCCCTGTCACAAGCTCTGCCTCAAATAATAAATAGAAGGTTAAAAAAAAAATGTGGGGAATGTTGCCTCAGGTAGATGATACCTCTCTCCTCCCCCATCCTTCCCCTCCTCTTCCCTCCTCCTCTCCTCCTTCCCTTCCTCCTTCCCCTCCCCCCAACCTGGGGCAGGTCCAGATAATGTAGATTCAGTGGAAACAGAGCCTCTGATTCTGTGCGTTGTCTTTCACCACAAATCGCAGGACTGGGAAACTAGATAGCAGCATAGGGGTCTCCTTGATCAACCTCCCCCTTTTTATACCTGCACCCCCCCATATCAAGGAAAAGAGTAACAAATAAAATGATAGACTATTTAGAGCTGAATTTAACTCCTCTTCCGGCAGTCGCTCTCACAGTCCCGAGCCGCGGGCACAAGTGGCCGAACCAGCACTTGGCTCATCGTGGAGACAATTAGCATTTGTTACTTGTTGTAATGAGCCAGGCGGATAATTGTTTCTGGCCGGAGCCCCTGGGGCCGCAACCGCTTGTCTGGGTTCCTAATTTCTGGGCTCAAGCTCTGCGAACGGAGTGCTCCGAGGGGAGGCTGGCCTGGAATTGATGAGGTGTCCCGTCCGCTGCCCAGGTCGTCCGGAGCCCCCAGAGCTGGGACCCACCGTGACCCCTGCTTCCTTCGAGCGGTGACTGACCAGGTGCTTCTGCGGCTCCCAGCTCCCAGGCGCGGGGCCTGTGCCGCACCCTTCACCCTCCCAGGGTCCCAGGGTCCCAGGGTCTGTCGCCAGGGCCAGAGCCCTGATTCCCTCCTGCGCCTCAGCATTCAGAGTTGATGTTCAATGGCATTTTCTCAGAGCCTCTCGAGCTGTCTGACTCCCACAGTGTAGACTGAATCCTGTTCTCGGGTCTCGGCGAGTGGGTGCGGCCCCCCTATGGATTTGAAGAGGCGGGGAGCCTCGCTGGCAATCCTGGGGAAGTCCTTACTGCCAGCACGCTGATATTTCTGGATAAAGTTTGGTAAACATGATACATTCCGTGTGGAAGAAGTCGGAAGGGTTCCGAACACGCCACCCCAAAGCCTGACATTTCGGCGGGTGGATTATTTTGAGGCCAAGGCGGGGGAAGACCAGCAGGCACAAGAAAAGCTCTTTACCTCCCCCTAACTCCCTGAAATAAAGTCTGTACTTACCCTTTTGCAGAGGAAATTTACATTTGTAAAGGAAGAGAACGGCCGGACGTCAAGTTCACCAGAGGGGCCCTTATCGGCACCACAAGGCCTCTGGGATTTACCAGCTCTTTTCACTTCCTTCCCTCACCCACCCCTTCATTCGCCTCCTTCCCCCCACCCCCACCCCCAAGCCCGGCCTCCCTCCCTTTCCTCAGCGCGAGATGGTGTGTAAATCTCACAGCTGAGCGTCCCCTTGGAGCTCGTATTTCCGTGAGCCCCTGCGGGCACCTATGCAATTAAAGTTGGGGGCTCTCCTCCTCTTAATCCGCCTTATCTCAACTTAATTCTTAAACCGGCCGCAGAACCTAGAAGGGGAGAAGGAAGCCTTTTCCTCCCCTGCAGTTTCCAGCAAGCCCAAAACGCAAAGTCCCTCTTTACTAAGTAGTCGGATTATTCAGTGAGGCCAAACATTGAGAAAAGACTTGCTATGAATCATTGCAGACTACTGAACTATTTTTAAAAGCTCGCTGGAGGATGGACGAATCAGGTGTGCGTGCGCGCGTGTGAGAGCACGAGGAACAGGAACTGGGGGTGCACGGGAGCTCTGTCCTTGGCCTTGGTCATTGAACTTGCTCATGGGACTTTATCTGGTTCTCCTTTTCTTCCCCACTGTAGCCTGAAGGCGGTGGAGAAACAAGAAGGAATGGCGCACCGCAGCGTTTCTAGTTTCCAGCACTCTGAGCCTTCCCAGCACACCATCTCCTAGAAATAGTGGAAATAACACAAACAGGGGACAAACATTTGGAAACAACTCCTATCCGGCCGGCGCATCGCTGCAGTGTTTTATTTGACTCTCAGGGATGCCTTGGATGGGGGTGTTAACATTCCTTTTTAGAGATGCAGAATGCAGGATCAGAGAGGTTGTCATCTGTCTAAGATCACACAGCTAGAAGGTAGTTGACACAGGGTTTGAATCCTTGCAGTTGGATGCCTTTATACACAAGCAGGGCTCCGTCTACTCCAAAACCGTGACCCAGATGTCAGAGGGGCAGACCTGTTGGTCTCCCACCATGCCCGCAGCCTCCGAGGGGCTCCGCTCGCAGGGTCTCTGCTATTTAAGTGCCTGCCGGAGCTGTCCCCTTCCTCAGACTCACCGGTGCAACGCAGCCGCTTCAGTTGGGTAAGCTGACTAATCACGCCAAGCATTTTGCGGGTTTAGCAACTTGACTAATAGGTTTGGGGTGGAATCATGAGCCCACAAGCCACAGCTCTTTCTTCCCCCACCCCCGGGAGCCCTACCCCTGCCCAATCCTGCTCCTCAGAGCCCATCCACCAGAGGCTCTGGATCCAGGTACTTTGTCCACACTGGAGATGAGAACTTTCCAGATCTTCCCTTGGAGGACTCCCAAATAGCTTCAAAAGAGTGAAAACCATCCTCTCCTTGAGAAAAGCAACTAACGGGGTATTTGTCCAAACTGGCAAGTCTGTGGTCATCCACACCCTACGGCAATAAGGTGCCGACCCAACTTTCCCTTCCAGGGACTGGCTGATCCGACCGGAAGTCAGGGAGTGATTCGCTTGGTGGAGAAAGCAGCATGCAATGCTGGAGACGCTTACGTTAAAATGTTTTTGTCATTTATCTGAAAGTCAAATTTGGCCGGATATCTGTATGTTACCCAGCAGCCCTAAGACAGAGGCATAAGGAGGGTAGTTTAACTTCATGGAGGTATTTTCCAGAGATGGTAGATGTAGAAATTCCGAATTTGACTGTGTTGCATTGCATACGTGTTGGGAGGGAAACTGTTCCTTAAATCTTTTCAATTCATTTTTTGTGGATTAACCACTCTAGAAGTCTTAAAAATATGGCTGAGGGAGGGCCTGGGAGGCTCAGTCAGTTAAGTGACTGACTCTTGATTTTGGCTCAGGTCATGATCTCACGGCTCGTGGGATGGAGTCCAGACTCGGGCTCTGTGCTGACTGCAAACAACCTACTTGGGATTCTCTCTCTCTCTCTCTCTCTCTCTGCCCCTCCCCTGTTTGCTCTTTCTCTCAAAAATAAATAAATAAACACTTAAAAAATATGGCTGAAACTGTTGCACTAATTGGAAAGATTCCTATCACCATGTCCAAGCATGTTTTTGAGTAAGCTGGGGAAATCGCCTTTTCAAAACGCTATTAGCATCAATCAGAATGAGAAAAGAACTTAACACCCAGGAAATGCCCTGAACTGGCAAAGAGGAAGAAAGGGGGAAAAAACCAAACAGAGCTTCCTTCAGCTTTTGGCACCCCACAAAGCCGACTTCTCCGCTCCCCCCACCCCCACCCCGTGCCAGCCTCTTCCTCACCCATATCAGCTCCTGCCGGGAAAAACTGGACACAGACCAGCCCTGGGAATACAGACGGCATCTAAATGTTGAACGCGGCTGCACTACGCACCTGAAGGAGGCTGATGCCTTGTCGACGGAACAGCCTGCGCCTGATGCCTGGCAGCGATCAGCAGACTAGTAAACTGTACAAGCCCGTGGGCTTCTGTTTCCAATTTCCTGATGCCATTAAATGGTGCTGGCCGCACACAGCCCGGCCTTCCCTTGCATTTCCTTTGGCTTCCAAAGCGAACGGTTCTCCCCATTAGGTTTATAAAAGTAATGCACGCTCGTTACTGAAAATACAGAATACAGAATGTTCAAAAAAGCTGGGGGTGCCTGGCTGCTTCCCCTCTTGGGGGAGCGTACAACTCTTGGCCTCGGGGTTGTGAGTTCGAGCCCCACGCTGGGTGTAGAGATTACTTAAAATCTTTAAAACAAACAAACAAAAAGACCATTCAAGAAAAAAGCCTCCACCGAAACTAGCTTGGCAAGTATCAGTAATCCTGCTATTAACCTCAGATGCATTTCTTTCCGGTGTTTTTAAAATGCTACTTTGTACGGTGTGCCTATTATGGTGGTCCACTATTGTTTTGCATGTTTAGAACTTTTTTATTTTAATGTTTTAAATGTTTATTTATTTTTGAGAGACAGAGAGACAGAGCACAAGCAGGGGGAGGAGCAGAGAGAGAGACATAGAATCCCAAGCAAGGTCCAGACTTTGAGCGGTCAGCCCAGAGCCCGACGCGGGGCTTGAAACCAGGAACTGTGAGATCATGACCTCAGCTGAAGTCAGACACTTAACTGACTGAGCCACCCAGGTGCCCCTATTTTTAGTTTATTTTAGAGAAAGAATGCGCACATGAGTGGGGGAGAGGGTCAGAGAGAGAGAGAAAGAGAGAGAGCCCGAAGCAGGCCGCGTGCTCATCATGGAGCCTAACATGGGGCTCAATCTCGATCCTAGGACCTGAGCCAAAATCAAGAGTCAGACACTCAACTGACTGAGCCACCCAGGCACCCCTGGAACTCTCTTTAAACATCATTTTAAATAGCAACAGCATACTGGACATCAAGTTATTGGTGGAGTAACCAAGAAATGTATAACAAATTGTTAAAGACGACATGCCTGAAACGGAGTGGCTTATGCTAAGTCCCACATCACGAAACTGAAACGTAAGCCTCACATCGGCCACACTGACAGGTAAGTAGTTTCAACGCTCCCAGAAATAGAATCTTAAACCATTCCATCAGGAATCGCCTGATCCGCACTAGTCAGACAATCCACCACCCTCTAAATGAAAGTGACCTCGGAATCGTCAACCCGGTTTAGCGTCCAGCATAATTTCCGCGTCCCCACTCCCTTCCACCCAGGGGTCTGGCATCCTCTGCAGCTTCCAGGAGCTCCTTTCTGTCCGCTGGATGGGCTGCCAACGGACTCCTGGAGGCGTGAATAAAGCCAGTAACATCTTTAAATTTAATTTCTCAGTTGAATTTTGTTTTTTAACAGTCCTTTTAGGAAGGATCCACTTTTCCTCCAAAGAGGCAGGCATATATATGAAAGAGACCATTCACCTTTTATTTTTGTAACACCTCCTGCCGTGGGCTGCTTGTCATAAGCTCTCGAAGGGTCACCTTTCCTATAGATTCCAAAACATACCAGAAAATGAACAGTTTTCCTTAGGTTTCTGGGAAGAGGCAGTACCATTTCCTGTCCCTACTCGTGGGATGGGAACCTAGCTTCATTGCCTAAAAAACCCAGAAAGCCACAAGCTTCTGTTCTTGCACAAATAGATACATATGAATATGTCCTTTTTTTTTTTTTAGATGAGTTCTAAGCCCAACATGAGCCTTGAACTCACAACTCCGAGATCAAAAAACAGAATGATTGTTCCAGGGAGAGGCACTAGCCAGGCGCCACTACTGATGTTAAGGTTTTTTTTTTTAACTGAATACCCAGGTTTATGTAAACAAGTATTTAGATCTTATATGCAAATGAAAAGGGATGGGAGGGAAATTTAAGAATAACAGTAGCCAAATGGTGAGGTGATCCGTGCGGTTCTCATCTTTCCTAGATTCTGAGTTGTCTAAATTGCCTTTCTTGTTTGTAGCCAGCCTGTCTTTGTTGACAGGTTTCTCTGCTTCGCTTCTGGCTGTGGGTCAGACGGTTAAACTGCCAGACCCCCCCCAACAGGTGCCCCGGTTTCTCCTCCTCCCCCCCACCCAGCACCTTAGCCGTGAGGGCGAATGTTGCCAATCTGAGGCTCCTTTTGTGCTCAGACAAGCCCTTTAGGTCTGTTATCATCAGAGATGTGTTTGCACAGACCTGGCGTTTGCAGCCTCGGACGCTGACTCTCGCTGATGTGACGTGGGAAAGAAGGCAAGAGCACAAATAGTGCAGAATTGGAGATGAGCTCTTGACTCCGCGGGGCCACGAAGACGGGGGGCGGGCGGTCCCTCCGCCAGCACCGGCCCTTCCTGGGGGGGACCCGCCCCCGTTTCTTTCCCACGTTTGCCACGTGGTGGCACAGTATGTTGGGACCTCACGACGGGGGGATGGGGAATTGGGAGAAGCTGGTGAGGACCTCCGTGGGAGAGACTAAATGTGCTGGAGGTGAGGAGTCCACAGCCCAAATTAATACATCCAGAAAGAAAGCAGAGCTTGAACTGGACTTGAGTCAGTGTTTTTACACCAGCGGGTTGTTCTGTTCTTGGACGCCAGAAGTAATGCTTTGCGGGTGGAACTCGGGTGCTGCTAAGTGGCCCTTTACAACATGGAACAGAAATGCAGATCAAGACTGGGAAGGTCGCCTGGTGGCTCAGTGGGTTAAGCATCTGACTTCAGCTCAGGGCATGATCTCACAGTTCATGAGTTCGAGTCTCCACTGTCAGCACAGAGCCGGCGTCGGATCTTCCATCCGCCTCTCTCTCTCTCTCTCTCTCTCTCTCTCTCTCTCTCTCTCTCTCTCTCTCTCTCCCTCTCCCTCTCAAAAATAAACATAAAAAAAGAAAAAAGGCTAGGCAAACAAGGCACAGTTGTGGAATCAGAGCTTCAATCAGATGGGCCAAAATCGTGCGTAGGGCGTGGAGAGGGAGTGCGTTGTAGTAGAAAGACCCAGAGCGTTGGTGCCCGCCTGAGAGGTGGGCGTTTGAATTTCAGTCCCCCAACCTCCGGCCCCCCGGCACCTTTCACGATGGCTTCCCTGACCTGTCCCCTTGCCGGGTCCTCTGTTCCCAGGCCCCTGACGGCCGGCCGAGGCCGGGGCTTGCTTTGCTCGGTGAGATGCCAGCAAGAGCACACAGCACGTCACCTCCCAGCCGAAACCCTAAGAGAAAACTTTCTCGCTCTTTCCTCTTGGCCCCCAGCACACCCCGGGCCCCAAATCAGCTACACCCTCAGCACCTGGCTGTAGGAAATGAGCCACCCCCAGCTCTCTGCCAACATGCAACTCGGGTGAGAAACGGAACCCTGTGGTCACAAGGGGCTGGCTGGGGTGTTATTCTTGCTGCCAAGAGCCATCTGAAAGATGCGATCCCCTGAAGCCAGCGTCTCAGCCTCTGACAAAGCACTTAATAGGCCTAGTTCACGCGGCTCTTTGGGGACGGAAATGGAGTAATGGACAGAGTGGGGCTGGGCACACATTTGGCTGGGAAACATGGAGAGATAAAGGGTGACCCTGTCCCCTGGACCCTGTGTTCTGGCCATTGAAAGGGAGGGCCAGCGGCCAGAAGTCTCAGCCGTTTCTGGTGTGTTTGCCCCTGCACTCTAATTTCTCTCCCTCTCCTTGGAAAATACCGACCCAGAGATGAAACACTTAAAACACATGCTTTTTTTTTTTTTCTTTTGGTGGGTGTGCTTTCCCCTAAGGGGAAAGGCCGTCACTGTGGTCCACACGGCCTCTTCCTGCTGGCCTGAGCCTGACCTCTCGGGAGTGAGAGACTGCGCCGCCCCTTCCAGGCCGGGCACCCAGATTGATTTTCTCACCAGCAGCTGAGCGAGGAAAACCCGCTTACGTTGCGTAGAGCCGTTTCTACAAAGGACAGCCGGGGCCCCCTTGCTCCTGGGAGGTGCAAGCCTGTCCCCCAAAGGCGGAGCAAGTGGTCTGCACCGTGTGCCCCTGCGGATGCCCCCTTGTCTGGCCCCTTCCTTGGGTGTCAGGGTGAGTTTTCCTTACCTCGTGCCTGGACGTGGGACCTTGTTTTAGGGCTGGAGCCTCCCTGGAGAGGCATGGCTGCTAGAGTGTTCTTAAGAAGCCCCCAAATCTGGGGCGCCTGGGTGGCTCAGTCGGTTAAGCGGCTGGCTTCGGCTCAGGTCATGACCTCATGGTTCCTGGGTTCAAGCCCCGCTCAGGCTCTGTGCTGACAGCTAGCTCAGAGCCTGGAGCCTGCTTTGGATTCTGTGCCTCCCTCTCTCTCTGACCCTCCCCTGCTCGCGCTCTCTGTCTCTCAAAAATAAATAAAAAACAGAAAAAAAAAACCTTAAAAAAAATATCCCCAAATCTTTGCTCGCTCCCCACTATCCATCCACAGCTCCACCCCTCCCTGGGTCGTGGTGTGTGTGGGGGGGGGGCGGTAGTTCTCTTCAAGGATAACGGGTTCCTGCCCGTGTGGAATCCTGCCCGTCCACTAGGAGCCGGGCTCTGGCGTTACAGTCTTCACGTAACCTCTTCTGCTCTCTAGTGACATATAACTTCTCAACATGAAAACGGGCCCTCAAACTTCATTTTAATACATTTCATTTCTTTCTTTAGGTTTATTGATTTGTTTTGAGAGAGACAGAGGCAGTGTGAGCAGGGAAGGGGCAGAGAGAGAGGGAAAGAGAGAATCCGAAGCAGGTTCCGGTCAGCACAGAGGTCGATGTGGGGCTCAGACCCACGAAATCATGAGATCATGACCTGAACTGAAACAGAGTCAGATCCTTAACGGACCAAGCCACCCAGGTGCCCCTCATTTTCATATATTTTATAATCATGGCTGAAAACGTGGAAATTAAAGAAAATTACGGAGAAAACTGTCATACAGAAACATAACTGCAGCCCGGGAAGGAATTCCTGTTAATCCAGCTGTGTTCTTCTTCTGCCGGTGGGCAAGGACTAAACAGCATGACAGTCGTCAGGGTCGGCAGAGAAGTGTGAAGCAAAAACTATCAGGCAGAGTGGCACGTTAGAAGACTACTGGGAAATAAAACACACTAAGCAATCGAAACTGAAAACTGCCCGCAGTCCTTGGTGCAACGATCCTATACCTCCGAATTTATCCGATGGAAAGAACAGCAGAAACCTGAAAAAGCATTGCTTCGAGAGCTTCCCTGCACCATTGGTTTCAGTTGCATAAAAAAAAAAAAAGGAAACATCGTAATGGTCCTTCAGTTGGGCATTCGTGTCATCAGTTATGAAGCATCCATTCGCTGAAACAGTATGACGTCATTAACAAGAAGACAAAGTGCAGTTTGGATACATAGCATGATCCAGATTGCCGTATTGTAATTTTTTAAATGCGTCTTATTTTTACTTACCTAAAGCCAATTCGAAAATCCCTTGCCTTGACAGTTGTCACAAAGAGGAAAGATTTCATGTGCATAGAAAACTTCCTTGGCAGGGACACCTGCATGGCGTAGTCAGCTAAGCATCCAACTTTGGCTCAGGTTCCTAGGTTTGAGCCCCGCGTGGGGCGGAGCTTCTTGGGATTTTTCTCTCACTCTCTCACTCTCTTTCTGCCCCTCCCCCACTTGCACTTCCTCTCTCTCTCAAAATAAATAAACAAAAAAAATTTTTTTGGCAAGAGGCATGTCAGCAATTAATGGTGGTTCTCTCAGAGGGATGAAATTTAGAGACATTCTTTTTCCAATCTGTACGTCCCTGTATTTTGTAATAATTAGTAAAACACAACAGTCCCGTGCTAGAATCCCAATAACAAAAATTCATGACTGGAACTGTCTGAGTGTGATAACTTCCAGGGATTCAAAGGCCTTAAATAGAAAAAGAAAAGCCTCTTCATACACATCACTAGATATTTTTAAATTGCAGCTAGAAGTAAAGGTGAACTGGATAAATTAAAAACAACGAAATCCGCAACGATGCTCAAATGAAGAAACAGAATGAATGAAAGCAATGAAATCCTTAAAAAAGATAGAAAATTAATAAAATAAGTAAAAAAAAATGAAATCCTAAGTGGAAAATTAATAAAATAAGTCAAAAAACCAATGAAACCTTAAGTGGAAAAGTAATAAAATAAGTAGAAAAACAATGAAGTCCTAAGTGGACCTCGTAAACTAGGTACAAAGGCTCCGGGAACTCTGTGAAGGCATTGCTGGGTGCCTGGTGACCTGGAATGTAAAGGGGTCATTGCTGACCCTCTGAGGTCACCTGCCCCTTCCCTGCATCCCCGCCCCCCCACCCCTTCCCCATCCCCCACTCCCTGCCATACTTGGGGCACATTCTTTGATGCACTGGCTCCACTGGGCTAAGGCAGTTACCTCCTTCTGGTCAGTCCCCCTCAATCATCTCTCGCTTGACAAGAATTTGCATCAAGATATGGGAAAGGCAGACAACAGCCCTGTGCTCCCCGACCCGGCGATATGGGAGGGCGTGCTGTGCACTCTCAAGAGGCCTTATCACAATGACGGGGCATCTGCACTGTGGGCCGGCCTCATCTGCAGCTGCTCAAACGGTCAGTTTTCCAGCCACAGAGACTTCAAAGGACAGCGTCCTCAGCCGAATCAACCTCACGCAGCATCTGCACCGCTCTGAGCCTCAGCCTTGGACCGGGGTCCCCAACAAACCTCAAATTAGCTGATGCACTTCCTAGTCCGCAGAAGAAATGTGATTTTCACCCCCCTCTTCTGCGAGCATTCAGACTCCTATTTTCTAAGCTCCATGATCTTTTCTGAGTCCCCCCCCCCCTGCGCCCCTTGGGCCCTTGTTCCTTCCTTGATAAAGCACTGGCTCCAAGGACAAAAGTCAACATTCCCTGCAGAGACCTTTCCAGATGCCATTCCTCGGAGGGCTGGAGTGGCTCAGTTTCCAGCGCTTGCTAAAAATCTAAGAAAAAGCAAAGACGAGAAGCAAACCGATGTCCCAAGGCTTTTCTGGCATGACCGGAAGCTGCAAAATTAATTAAGGGCATTTTCTCAAGGGAGCCACTGAGAATCCTGGCAAGTTTCTGGGTTGCTGGGTATTCACAAATGCTAAGTAGGGCTCGGGGCGGCACTTTGAGGTGTCCGGTCCCCCCTAGCTGGAAGGGCGGTGTGAGGTCGGATGGTCTGATTTAGGGGTGGGGACAGCCATAAACCCTACCTGCCCTTTAAACAAATAAACAAAACCAGCCTGAGGCTCAGGCGCCTGCTGGGCCTTTTGCACCTGGTAGATCCAAGGGTCCGGGGCTCCCAAGGGGGCAGAAACGGAATCACAAGAGGATTCATTTTAGTTTAAAGCTGCTCTGAAAGAAAAGAGGGTGTTTGTAGGGCTCTGGGACGGGGCTGGGAGAGGAACTCTACCCACGTGGAGTTTCAGCTATTTCTCTCTGCGCTCACCTCCTTCCACAGATCCTTAGTCGAAACCTCTTTCTAATCTGTCTGCTGTGTTCTCCCCGCAGAGCAGGTTACCCGCGTTCAGGGGGGGTGGGGGGGCTGTATCACCCCCCCCCGCTTGCTTGCGGTCATGTGGAGTCGGGGTGGACGCGGCCCTGGGACATTTCTGACACTGGAGTCATTGCCCCGGACGTCGGCAGTGTGAGTTGTAGATGTGGGCGTGACCAGGAGACAGGCTGAAATTCAGATCCAGAGGCAGGAAGTCACCTGTGTCCCCTCTGATGTTGTAGTGTTCCTCAGCAGGGTGACGGGAGACTACGCACCCCCCCGCGGGCACACCAGGCTCACACTCACAGATGTGCACACACATGCACCCACACTACGCACTCCCATATTCATCCCACACACATAAGATTTCTGTGCTCAGGTAAGGAGCTATCTTGTGATTGACAATTCACAGCCAAAGCTCTGAGAAGTCCCGCAGTGAAGAAACCTGAACAACTCACTTGCTCACCGGCCCTGCCCCATGTCCACAGGGCCGCACCCCATTTCCACGCAACCTCTGCATTTTGGGGGAAGCACACAGAGCAAAAGCTAGTGGAGTTCAGCTGCCTGCCTTCCTGGACTTGCCCTTGGGTTTCAGACTTGAGCAACTGTATCATTTTTCTGCACCCAGGCGCCTCTGGCCCCTCATCTTCCGCCATGCTCCCAGTCTGGCCACTTGTGCCTGGGTGTGGGGTGGGGACCAGTTCCTCTCTGTGTTTAATTGTGGAGGGAGCCATCATAACTCTGATGGAAAGACCCGACGTTGCACAAGCTGGGGGGGCACATAGACCTGCACCCCGTTTTCTCTGGTAAAAGTGCCTCCCCCCCACCGAGCCTCCATCCAGTGGGGGGAGAATCCTGATCCTGCTGTTGCTTTTTCTCCCTGCTTCCTCTCTCTGAGGCCAGGCTCAGCTAGTCCAACTGGATGCATGATGGGGGCACCATCGGGGATGGCCTGGGGGCTAATGGCTTTGCAGAAACCCGTCCAAAGTCACAGTTCTGTCTCTCCTGGTGCTGGAAGGAGGTCTCCCCTGCCTTCAGAGGACAACCAGGGTCTAGAGCCAGGGTCAGGAAACCAGGATCTAGAATCAGGATCAGGAAACCAGGATCCAGAACCAGGATCAGGAAACCAGGGTCTAGAATACCCATTGTTGAGCAGCAGGTGGAGGTGCTTAAATTCAAGGTAATTGTTGTGTCTCCTCTCTGAAACAAGAACAATTAAAAACTAGACTTGGGATTTACAGAAGAGTCTCTCCACCTTCACGTTCAAAGACGTGGACAGTGGAAGGCAGACCTGCCCAGGGCACCCGCTTGTACGCCTAGAAGTGAATTTCCAGGCCCCTCGTTGGAGGCTTTGCCTACGTGGGTGCTGCTGTGGTCTCTACAGCCTGTGCGGAGGGAATACAGACCCCATGTCGGGTGGCCTGGCCCCATCGGAATGTGGTTTAAAAGCGCCTGTTTCCCCCTTCCAGGACCACGGAATATCTTGGTTATGAAAACAGGGACTACCTGGGAAGATACATTAATAAATAATGTATCATATATGGGATTAACGAAATGGAGTCAAGATTTATACAGACTTGGTTTTATTTCCAATTCAGAAGCTTATAGGGGCGCCTGGGTCAGTCCGTTGAGCGTCCAGCTTCAGCTCAGATCATGATCTCACGGTTCGTGGGTTCGAGTCCATGAGTTCGAGCCCCGCGTTGGGCTCTGTGCTGACAGCAGGGAGCCTGCTTCAGCTCCAGATCCTGTCTCCCTCTCTCTCTGCCTCTCTCCTGCTCTTGTACTCTCTCTCTCTTTCAAAAGTAACTAAAAAGAGAGAGAAGAAAACATTTAAAAAAAAAAAGATGCTTGTAAATCTGTGACCTTAAAACACTGTAAGCCTCAATTTTCTCAACTGTAAACTGGCTATTCTCTTACACTAGTTTCTCCTCTGGTTGTTGTCAGGAGTAAGTGAGAGGCAGATGTGAACGTCCCCCGTGCCCGTCACAAGCACGTGCCTGATAAGTGTAGTGATCGTACGCCTGTCGCTCATGTGCAGCACATAGCAGGTATCCGCACACGCTTATTCTCGCGCGTTCGTCAGCAAGAACACGCTCACAGGGAGGGCCAAAGCCCCCATTTCCGCTGTCTTCCTAAGAAGCTCACACATGAAAGCTTGTTTGTTTTCCTGGAGATATTTTTGCATTTATAATTCATGAATGGATGCAATGATCCAGCCTGCATTTTCCATTAGGAAGCCAGAATCTAACATGATGCTATGCTTCCTCACTCTGCTGTTTGTGTGATGCCCGGGACACCTCGGGACCCGTCACAATGACACTAGGGCCCTGTCACAATGAGACTAGTCTGGCGTCCGGAATCATCATCAGCTCAGGTGAACTCGCTGCCAACCCAGACCTCGTCTGGGGTTAACAGAGGTTTTCAGAGACGGGGAGAGGAACCCCGTGGCTTCTCTTTGTTTGGTGCTTGTTGTTTGGAGCCCGGAGGACACAGGGAGAGATAATGGCCCGAGGAAGGCTAGGGTATCCCTTTGTTATGGCTTATTTTAAGCCACTTGAAGAGGCCCTTTATGGTTCTGTTTGCTCCCAGCACTTCAAAGCTAGAGGGCTTTCTTAGGGACAGAAGAGGAGGTTACGGAGTCCTAAGCAGCTGGAGAGGCCGGAGTTGGTGAGGGCACGGCTCAGGGATTGCTTATGGGGAAGCAGCTAAAGGAGGGAGGAAGGAAGAAAAAAAGAAACAATTTGGTTTTGTACTTCCAGTAAGAGATGTTATCTAATATTTGAGTTGCAAAGACTCGGTAAAGAAGCAGATGGTTAGCACTTCTGGAAACGAAGCATCTCACACTTTCATGGGCAAAACAGTCAGTTGGGAGGCTCCTTTCCAAGGCCACTCCGGGGACCCCCAGGAGGGGAATGGATGTGTGAATGTTTAGCTCAGTCTGTTAGGAATCCGCATTTTACTCTGAATACCCTGGGAAGGAGGTACGGGAGTGGGGGGTTTCGGGGAGGGGGGGGGAGGGGGCTGACACCATTGGAGAAAATTCAGGGTCCTGGGGCCCCACTGTTGCCTGGCCAAAGGTAGCTGGTAATTTTCTGAATTCCTTTGCTCTGGACTCCTAACCCCCTGTGGCTCTCTGGGAAATTCTCAGAAACTCTCACCCCAGTTAAAGGGAGATTGAACAAAGAAGGATAAAGAAAGGAGCCCTTTCATCCCTCCAGGAAAAGTCGCTCCTAGCACTAGGGCCCACTGGCTAGCTGAAGTCAGGCACGCGGTGCTGAGCGCTGGGCAGGAGAAAACGGAATCGGTGCCCACAGGTAAAGGACTCAGGACGCCGGCCTCAGGATCCCTGGGAACAAATTAGGCCCGTGAGCCTGTGGAGTCCCCGGATGAAAATGCGTCTCTCCACAGCAGCCCTCCACAGGATCATCTGCCCAAAGGGTCCAGGACCTTGTCTGAAGCGTCAGGTGGGGGTGCACAGCGGGAGTTCCCATAAGCAACAGGAGCTCCAAGTGTCGGGACCAACCGGAAAGATGCAGGGTGTATGAAAACAAAAGCAGAGATGGGCCGTGCTCCCATGGAGGAAAGATACAGCCCTGCGTAGACATGACAAGGTTATATTTACATACGGGTTGCACCACAAACTTCGTCATCACAGTTATAAATAACTTGAAGTGGTCCACATGACGCGTTGATACCATTTTCAATTCCCTACTCACCAGGGCAAGGGCGAGACTCTTCTGTGACAAGTGGGGACGGGGGCACGTGTTTTCCAAGTGTTTTACTGAGCCCATGTGCTGTCTGTCAAGGAAAGGAGTCTATGATAAAATTGTCTGGAAGGTGTCAGGGCTAAGCTCCCTGGGGCAAGGTTTCTCTTTGTTCATTACAAATCTGTGGATTTGGCCACTAGACCCTCTGGCAAAGAGGATCATTCAAAATTAGTGTTTCCCGGACAGGTTCTGGGACCCCAGGTTCAGGGTCACAGGATTCCACGGGTCCCCTTTGTCTCTTACAACCCACAGGTGGCATAGAAGCGAAAAGGCACACAAGTGCCCCCGCTTATGCAGCAGGATGAAAGACGGATGTCTGAAAACTTGACATAAGAAAACATTAAATGTTAAAAAAAAATCCATACATACCAGTCACAAAATAATCGCCTCTCCAGAGAACGCCACAGAGGGGAAAAGAAGAAAGAAAAAGTGCTTTGGCGTGTCCTCAAGAATCAAAAGACAAATCGGCCTAACTTATACTTGTAGTCTATAAACTACAAGAAGAAATTGCAGTACCACTAGAGAAAAAAGACCCCTTTTCAATAAATAGCAAGTCTCACTGAAGGAGAAAATAAACATGGAGACTTGTGACTTCTACGTACTGAGCCTCAAGAAGTCACACGTGGTACCGCCCTCAGTGACTGGACCCCCGAGAGTCAGGGGCCACTCCTCAGAAAAGCCCAAACAGCACCATGTCACCCACAGGAGCAAGACCTATGGGATTCCAAGGAAGCAGAGACGGGAGCCGAGAATGGGCACACAGGAGAGAACCTTTTACTTTCTTTCTTTCTTTTTCTTTTCCAGTTTTCTTTTCTCTTTATAGGCAATGGTTTGGAAACCTCAGAGTCCCCATCAATAAAAGGTGATAGGTAGAGATCATCACATGACAAACACAGTTTGAATGAAGCTAGGAAATCCAACGCAGGCTCCGGGCTCCGAGCTGCCAGCACAGAGCCTGACGCGGGACTTGAACTCACAAGTGGTGAGATCATGGCCTGAGCTGAAGTCAGGCACCCATGCAACTGAGCCACCCAGGCGCCCCAGAGCTCTAGCTTGAAAATAGACAAAGAGCTTCATTTTGCAGAGTCTCTGATCTCTTCTTTACATTATAATGTTAGCACATAGCAGAAAATCCACAACCGGTATGACTTAAATATAAAATCATATTTCTTTGCAAGGGAGAAAAGGTATTTTCTTCAAAGAACATTGAGTATCAATCTCAAAGCAGTAATTAGCATCGTACTGACAGCTGAGATGTTGTAGGAGCACCCATTAAAGGTAAGACCAGGAGAGGGTGTGCGTTATCACCACCCCTCTTCAACATTGTCCTAGACATCGAAGTCAACACATCAAGACATGCGAGAGACATAACTTACAAAAGAAAAAATGCTAATTATTAGGAGGCTCTAATTATTCAGAAACCCCAAGATAACCAACTGGAATTAGAACTGAGACCAAAGGAAAGAGTTGGACAAGACACATCTGATAAAGGACTGGTATCCAACATATACAAAGAACTCTTAAAACTCAACAATAAGAAAGCCAACAATCTGATGAAAAAAATGCATCAAAGACCTTAACAGGCATCTCGCCGGAAAAGACATACACAGATGGCAAATAAGTGTATAAAACTATGCTCTCCGTCTTATGTCGTTAGAGAACGCAACTTAAAACCACAGTGACTTACCACTCGGCACCCGTGAGACCGGCCACCATCCAGGGCACTGACAGCATCAGGTATTGACGAGGAGGATGCGGAGCAACAAGAACGCTCCTCACTGCAGGTGGGAACGCAATATGGCGCAGCCCCTTGGGAAGACCGTCCGACAGCTTCTTACAAGCTAAACATATTCTTCCCACATACTGTGCTCTGTGGTGTTTATCTAAAGGAGTTGCAAACTGATGTCCACACAAAACCGTGCCCACTGAACTTTCTAGAGGGCTTGTTTATAATTGCCCAAACTTGGAATCCATAACCATACCCTTCAGCAGATGAATGGATAATTATCTGTGGCGTCTCCAGACAGGGGAACGGTACTCAGTGCTGAAAAGAAATGGGTAATCAAACCATGAAAAGACATGGAGAAAACTTAAATTTGTATTAATAAGTGGAGGAAGACACTTGTTAATTTGGGCCCCAGGTTGTGGGTAGAGAGCACTTACAGTAAACAAAATTTTGTAAACAATAAGGAAGGGGGTGCCTGGATGGCTCAGTTGGTTGAGCACCCCGTTCTTGATTTCGGCTCAGGTCATGGTCTCATGGTGTTGTGGATTTG
This sequence comes from Mungos mungo, assembly GCA_004023785.1. NCBI lineage: Eukaryota > Metazoa > Chordata > Mammalia > Carnivora > Herpestidae > Mungos > Mungos mungo. The sequence goes on along the minus strand of PISW01001633.1, from coordinate 245,820 downwards.
AGACCCAGGTCAGGCTCTGTGCTAATAGCACTGAGCCTGGTTGGGATTCTCGCTGCCCCCCACCCCGCCCTTCCCCCCTCACATCTGTCTCTCTCAAAATAAATAGACTTGAAAAAAATTTTGAATACTAAACATAAAAGGAGGTTAATAATCTGCTCACATTTATTTAATTACATCTCACAAGCTGCTTTAAAAAAGACTTTTTTTTAGAGCACCTTTAGGGTCCCAGAAATGTTGAAGAGAAAATCCAGAGTTCTCTTACCCCCTCCCCCCCACCCCAACACAGACCTGGCCTCCTCCGTCACCGGTGAGGCACGGCTGCTATCAGTGCCGATCCCACACGGACGTGTTATTACCACCCAAAGCCCATACTTCGCATTAGAGTTCATTCTTGGTATCGTTCGTCCTCTGGGTTGGGGCACAGCCCCGGCGACATGTGGCTGCCATTACAGTACCACACAGAACAGTTCCACTGCCTTCGGAGTCTGCTCCCCCTTCCTGTTCCCCTCCCTCAGTCCCTGACCACCACTAAACTTTGTCCCCAATCCTTTGTCGCCTTTTCCAGAATGTGATACGGCTGAATTATGTAGTCTGTGCTCAGGGAGTCCTGAGACCGGGTTATCCCAGGAATGTCTTATCTCGTTCTCCACCCGGCTTTCCACAGCTGCTCCTCTGTCGTCTTGGGAACACCTTGTTGTTTTGCTTACTTTCTATCCGTTCTTACCGGCACGTAGCCACTGACATATTGTGCAACGTTTCCCCTAAAACATATGCCTAATCAATACGAAACCTTGAGGAGGAGACTTCCCTTAGCAGCCCCTCACCTCTCTTGACTCGCACGGCATTTTGGGTAATCCTCTCTGCCGCCCTCAGCTTTGCTGGACAGACAGATTGAAAGCTGAACCCACAATTGGTTCGACGTGGTAAGCCAAACCCAGTGAGCCGCCTAACATTTTTTTAAAGTAAAATTCAGCCTTATCTGATGCGGCCTAAAATAGACTTTAGTTAAGGTAACAAAGAGTTTTAAAAATTAAAAACTGTAATATATTTTCTTGTTCTCCAGTTAGGAGAAACTTTCTTGGTACAAACGCATGCAACAGTTGACAAATGTAAAGATCGGTACTTTTAGAATCAGAAAAAGTTAAATTTGTAAAAAAAAAAAAAAAAAAGCAGAAGTCTGCAGATGAACTTAGGTTATACCCATTTTATAGCCTAAAATTCTTTTCATACCTACAAAGGAAAAGTAAAATAAAGACACTAGGCATTCAGGAAAGAATGTTAGAATAAACTTCAGGAAAGCAAACATGAGAAAATAGTAGGAAGGAAATCATGAATACAAATGTACATGTTAATAAATTAAGGGAAATGTTAGACCAATACATCTTTCATTGAGAAAAATTAACACAGAGAATGCTAGATCATATTCATACCACAGAGGTAGGAATCCTGCCCTTTATTTTGGGCCATTACATCCTCAAGACCTTAGAAAATGCCTAGAATTTAGTAGGTCCTTCATAAATAATTTCTGAAGAAAAGAAAATAGATATGCCACTTGAGAAATAAAACAAAAAAATAATTATACAAAATTAAGAAGGAAAATATGGAGATGACATGACAGGGAGGGTAAAACTTAAAATATTTCCTTAAATTTGAAAACCGTCATGGAATTAGAAAAAAACTGTTTATCACAAGGAAGTCAGTAAGAAAAAAAAATCCAAAACTAATATCCACAGGGAAATCGTGTCAATTATGCCCACATAAGAAAATAGGCTAGACAGGTCAACATGTGACTATTATTTTAAAAGTTTGAAAAGCCTCCAATATTCATGTGATATAAACTGTTCCAAAATACATTTTAGAGAGTGTGTATGGGGGGGGGAGAATTCATGCTGTAAATGTGACAGAGGATATATTGATGGCAATATAAATTAGCTGTCTCATAGCTCATGTGTCAAATATTTTGACTACCATCAGATTCAAAGTTGTTGGGTTTTTTTAAATTTTTAAATGTTTTATTTATTTTTGAGAGAGAGAGAGAGACAGTATGATCAGGGGAGGGTCAGAGAGAAAGGGAAACACAGAATCTGAAGCAGGCTCCAGGCTCTGAGCTGTCAGCACAGAGCCTGATGTGGGCTCGAACCCACGAACCGTGAGATCATGACCTGAGCCGAAGCTGGACGCTCAACCGACTGAGCCACTCAGGTACCCCTAAAGTTGTTTGTTTGTTTTTTTTTAATGTGTCAAGAGATGCATGAAGCATAATAAACTTGGAGAGCACTGGCCATGGTATTAGCCAATCAGAGAAAAAAACAAAATAGGAAGTTCAGGACAGCAGCTGACATTTCTTGAAATCTTCCCATACTCTTCCTCATCCTTGTCTCACTCAAAAAATAAATGCAGTGAAAGAGGAGACGCAAATGCATTATCAACATACATTTTAAATGCCAACACCACTAGAGACTTAGGAAACACTAATTTAAACCACAGGACCAAATGTGGAAGCATGAAGAAAAAAGATAGTACTCAATGTCAAGCAGAGTGGTAGGAAATAGCACTCATGTACAAGGCTCCTTTAAGGTAAATGTGAACAACTTTGGTAGAGGGCATTTTGGCAGTATGAACCATGGACCTTAAGCATTTTCTTATCTGTTGACTCCCAAATTCCACGTTTTGGAATAATGCCTTTTATCCAGTTACACCACCTCTTGTAATAAACAAAGGTGCAGCCAAAGGTGCACCAAAGATGTTCACTGTAGCATTGCTTACCCTCAGGCATGGGATTGCGCCTGAGATTTTCTTGATACAAATGTTTCAGAGTGTTTTCAATCATGTCTTCTCATTCAATTCTCAAAAATCTCTTGCTAGTACATTTCTTATGCCCACTTCAAAATTTCAAAAATGATAAATTAGGAACTTAATTAAAATCCAAGACTTCATTGGAGCAGGAGCTCAGTCCAGGTCTTCTGAGGTCTGGTCCTGTGTCCTTTCTACGTGATCACATGGTTTCTACTATGCTAGGGTATTAGAAAGCACCTGGTTCACATAAACTCTTAAGTTGGTTGAGTGACTTGGGCGCACTGAAGTCAGCCCGGTGAACCAGTGACTGAACGTGGCCATTCTCTTCTCTTCCAATACAGTGTTCTTAGGACTGCATTGAGTGTTTCTCTCAGAACAAGGGATGGAATGATTCTAAGTAGTGCCTGGGCCATGAGGAAAAGATCGGGGGTTAGCTAAGCGACAGTCAAGATCCTCCAGGTATTGTTTCTATATATTTCCAGCTCTGTCACCACTCTTCTCTGCCTACACCATCCAAAGTTTCTCTTCCAAATGTCCACTGGGGGAGGGGTGTCCTCATGTTTGCCTCGCAAAAAATCTTTTAATAGATTGGCAGAAATACTCCATAGGAAGTATGAGGTCAAGGATTGACAATTCCTTTGCACTAGTGCGTCTTAAATTTCTTCATGTGTAAGAATCACCCGGAAGATTTGTGACAACTGCAGAATCCAGGGCTCGTTTGGTAATGGCTCTGGTCCAGTGGTTTTGGAGTGAACCCAGAGAGGTTCCAAACACTTGGCTTGGCTCAACCAGGGGCAAAACGTCCAAAGAGCCAACTGAAGCAATGTTTCATACTTCCTATTACTTCTTGACTTGCAATTATAATTTTAAGCACCTCCCCTGAGCCTGATGCATATTTTGATCCAGCCTTTAGGACTATTTCTCCTGTGTCTTCAATGCATTTTAAAGCATTGTTCTGGTTGATACTTCGTTGAAGACCTAGACTTGGTTGATTTATTGATGCTGCCTCAAGTTCCTGTAACAGCTGACTTTACTATACTCTTTCCTTCATTTTGGTGTTTGGTGGAGAGATTGCATTATGTTCCTGTATCGGCCATTAGCTCATGCCACGGGCAATTCATTTATTCAACACATGTTGGATGGCAGCTCCCAGTGGTGTAGAAACTGTATTATAAGATTTAAACAGGCTTTCTTTGCAGGGGACGAAGTTTGAGGTGTCTCTTGACCAGTATAGCCCCACCCACTCTTCTGGTGGCCATGGTCAGCTTCATGGATATGTGACCAGAACAGACACATACAGGTCTCCATGAAGGTCTTGCACTTGGTGTAATGCTCTGCTGTCGTTGTCTTGAAATGCCTACCGACTTTTGAACAAGAGGCTCTGCTTTCACTTCCCGTGGGACCCAGCAAGCTAGCCGGTCCTGCTGTTCATATCTGGAAGGTTACACGTCAGACGTTCAAGAAGGGAAATTCCCTCTGGGGCTCCTGGTGGAGCTCTGGTGGTAAATCCCTAGGACCGCTCTGCCTGGGATGACATATACCGTGCCTTCGCTACACGCCAACCTTCTGGATGAAAGTAACAATTCTCTTGTTTTAGCGGTAATGAGTCCAAAGTCACTTATGTTTTAGTCAATCCTAATTGAAGACAGGATAAATAAGTCTTTGGAATGGAAAGACCTCAGGGGACAGATATGATGTCTAGCTCTTCCACTCCAAAACCACTGCTGTCTCTACTGTTTTAGCCCATGAAGGTCATAGATTCATTAGCAAACCAGTGCTGGAATAGAAGATACTGGCTGCGTTCTCTGATTCCTTGGCTGCTAGGCAGAGCAGTCCACCCAGTGCAGCTGAAACAAAGAGCAGGAGCACCTCTAAAACCCAAAAGAAAGACAGGCAGCCCAGTCCTAAGAGGTTCTGGAATCAAGATTCAGGAATCAATCAGGGAACGGACCAGCAGACTAGTCTCCCCAGCTCTGTCTGGGGAGCCATCTGCTTCCTCTTCCTTCCTTGATTTTTGCTACACACCATCTTTGTTTCTCCCTCTCTCTGAGGATTAGCCCTTTCTGTCTCACTGCACACGGCAGGAATGTGGCCCACTGAGGCACAGCTTTTCATGACCTCCCAGCTCAAATGCCCTGCAACAATTACACAGAGCCTTGAGGTGCCAATTCTAAATGTCCAAGAGAGGAAATCGGACTGGTGCTTTGATCACGAGTTGCTCTCTGATCCTGGACATGCTGTGAGTGTGAGTCCCAAGATCCGTGACCCACTCGGAAGGGTTCATAGGCGCAGGCTCTGTGAGAAGAAAGAGGATAAGAAGTCTGTCCAGTGGATTCACATGCTACCTGGGGTCACAAAGGAAGGGGGTGATCAATATGAAGTCTGGATGGCGGGAAGTCTTTGGGAGAGGGTGGACTATGGGCGGAGCCCACTGCCAGGTACAATCTACAAGTGATGTGTGCCTTATTGCTGGTTTCCAACCCGCTTATGGGTTTCAAACGCACACACACACTGCCCTGAAGTTAGCCAGTGCTATTAAGTCCCCGGGGAAGGACCAATTGGAATTCCCTGAGTGGCTGAGGTCTGACCCAGCCATCTGGGGAGCAGCTCAGGGCTTCACTGAGCCGCCTCAGATGTCACTCTGCGTGACCTGCGGCCGTGACCAGCCAGCCTCCTTGGTAAGGCTCTTGCTCACTGTGCTTTAAATACGGCCCAGGAAGTGCTGGTAAAGAAGAAGTTGCTTGACGGAGGGAATCGCCCTCCCCCACTCTCCCCTTGGTGGCCAGTGGTTCCTTTCTCCCCTGTCTCTTTCAGAGGAATGGCACATTCCTCACATTCATTTGTAAGACTCCTGTCCAGGATCAGGTTATCCTCACAACTCCGTTGACACTTCCTTCACGGAGCTCCTGTACCCTTGGTTGCATGCTTTCTGACGGACCAGGGGTGCTGTTACCCCAGGACGGCAACTGAATGCTCAGGAAGGAGCAATGGGGACACCAATGATAGACGTCCGGTCTCTAGCTCCTCCCTCGTCTGTCCCTTGCTCCCCGACTCACATTTGAGCTGTATTCTGTGCCACAGAACGAAATTGAGAAGGAAAAGTGCTGGAGTGGGAGAGAGGAAGGAAAGTCACAGGAGGCCAGAGGCTCCATCCCCTCAGTCAGCCCGTCATCCATTTGGAGAAGCCCGGACGACTCCTTCCTCCTCCAATCGCCCGCGTTGTGGCGTGATTCGGGGAGCACGAGATGCAAGCACTTCCTTCCTGAGAATGGCGGCTCCAGAAAGGGAGGGCAATTCCGGGACCAGAGCTGAGATGGGGTAGGGCAGGGGGGAGCCTCCGGCACTGCTGTCCGGCTGCTGATGGTGGGGGCTGCCCTCAACTTGGCTTCCATCTGTCTTCATGTTTCCTGGTCTTCCCATCAGAGTGTAATAGCTAGTGGCCCCAAATGTTGGCGGCTGCTGTCCTGCTTAGTTCTGGGGTGTCTGAGCCACTGGTTCCTGCCCTCTCGCTCACCACGGAGTGGCTTCATGGACAAATGTCACATGGTGACAGTGCATGGGACATAGCGCTGGTGGGTTCCGCCCGAGGACAGGCAGGGCGAGTGACCTTCGCCCACAACCTGTCCCTGCATGTGCCCCCGGACAAATCACGCAGGGCATCACCTGCCTCCCGGACTGTTCTTTATCCAAAGGCGACGCAGCCAGCAGATGGCTGTCATGGGTCTAGTCGCCGCAGCCTCACGGCAGATGCTGGTAAGATTCCCACGCAGGCCCTGGGATGCCAGACGACCTGTGGGACGAGGCACGAGCTCATTTCTGGGGAGGGAGTCAGAAAGCTCTGGCGGCCCCCAGCGTGGGCCATGACTCCCCAATAATTCGGGAGAAAAGACTGCAAATCATACGTCACGATACTGCTTTGGAAACTCTCATGACTTCAGAAAGCAGCACGCTTAATGGGAACCATTGCAGTTCTCAGCAGCTGACCCCACAGAGGTCTGATGGTAGCCGGACACGATCCCAAGACAGCATTCTAATATTGAAACAGAAATGGAACGGAAAAGGTGGACAGCAGGCAACATTTTTCATTTTCCTTGGAGTCTTAGCAAGAGATCTAGCAATATGCCCTTAAGAGAAAGTAGCTGATTGGCCGAGCACGTAAATAACTGACTTTACCACTGTTGTATCTCTGAGGTGCACGGCAATTGAAGACCTGGACCGCCCTCCCGCACCTCTGCCTGTAGATCAGTGTGTTTCCCGTTGAGAATACAGTGCTTCCGATATGTATCATTCAGGAAACTCCAGATCTTCCAAAGGGCTACCTAGAACATGGATTACTTAAGATCCTTGACTTCTTTCTGGAAATCTTATTCTGAAATGAGTGAGTGGGTTTCCATTTTTTTTTTTTACAGTTAATTTTTCTCATTGATTCGTTCCCCAAACGGAGGAGCTAATTGCCTGTCTGTTGAAAGGCAGGCATTATAAAATGGTGGTTTCTGTAATGTGGATGATAATCTTGCTTCTTGGACCAGAATCCCACCCTAGATTGTGGAAGGTGCCACGGAGCGTGAACATCCTCCACGGGGCTCCGGGACCAGCCTGCCTTCTCCTCCTGTGAGTTACCCCGGGAGCTGGGAGTCTGGGAGGATGGGGGGAGGGCTCCCCTCGCAGGGAAGCACAGGGTCCGCTCTCTTTAATGATCCAGCAAGAATAAGCATGCGGTCCAAGGTAGCAGAAAAAATGGGCATCTCATGGACGCAGAGTAAGTTGTCAAGAAAAGCTATTCTCTGTGGCAAATTCCAATCTACGGAAGACACCTTTTTCCTCGTTCCTAGGGGTTAGATGATCCTCTGCAGCTCAGAAGCAGCCATTGGGTTGGAGAGGTCACTAATGTGACCTCACAAAGAGCCACGGCCCACAGTTTCCATGGAGAGACTGGAGCAAAGGGGTGGAGAGGTCTGGGGCTCCTTTTGTAGGCTTCACATGTTTCCCAATATCTTTTTCTTTCTTCCTTTTTTTTTTAAAGCTGGGATTTAAAAAAAACTTATTTATTTACTTTGAGGCAGAGCATGAGCAGAGGAGGAGCAGAGAGAGGAGAGGGAGAATGCTAAGCAGACTCCGTGCTGTCAGCACAGAACCCGACAAGGGGCTTGATTCCACAAACGGTTAGATCATGACCTGAGTGGAAGTTAAGAGTCAGATGCTTAATCAACCGAGCCCCCCGAGTGCCCCTCTAAGTCTCCCAATTTCTTCAGCTCTCTCAGCACTTAGGCCCTCTTTGCCCTGTATGTTTTCTGGAAACCTTTCCAGGCTGTCCTGACCTTTCTTCCTCTCCCGCCCATCATGCCCGTTTGACTCTCGGTGACTCTGATGCTAGCTGCCTGCAGCCTCAGCTCGGACGGCAGTCAGGGGTCCCAGGAGGCCATTTTTACAGGAAGAAAGTGCAAGAGTTATCTTGCGTGGGGTGCAAATCTGGGATGTCATCCATCGGGGGCTTTTGGACCAAGGAAGAACTTGCTGTGGCCTCTGCCTTTCAGCCTTGATACCGTATCAGGGAAATGTCTTAGTTCAGGCTCGCCAGCGCTCAGCCGTCAGGGTGGGGTGCTGGAGATGCACCAGGCTGGCGCAGGGGACCTGAGCTCGAGTCTGCCCACAGGGCCAGCGACTTGTGTGAGGCGGGGCCTGGCTCAGAAATTCCGGAAGTATTTCAAGATGGGAACAGCAGATCGTGAACACCAAGCACAGGGTTCTTTTGAGCTCGGGGCCTTAGGTGCTCGGACGTGATGCAGGTCTGTCATATGTCCTTGGTCCCACCGGATGTGTGACCTTGAGGAAGTCCCGTGCCTCAGTTCCCCCACCTGGAAAGCGAGGGCACCGGAGGGAGAGCACTCCCTGATGAGTGGTCAGCAGCAAGTGCCCCTCCCACTCACGACCCCAGGAGGGGCCCAGGGGTCAGGGCCCTGAGCAGCCTCGGGAACGGGGACGTAGGGTGGTGTTCTTAGTGGGGAGAGCCCAGGAAGTCACACCCTGAGTTAAGAACAACTGAGAGAGACCCACGAGGAGCAGGTGGGGCCAACACAGCTGGTTGTGGAGAGCGGGGCTGGATCCGGCTGCTAGGACACAGCCCCACGGACCAGGGGCTTCGTCAGCGGGCATCTACCGCTCACAGCCCCAGGGGCTGCCGAGTCCACCGCCATGGTGCTGGCCGACCTGGTGTCTTGGGGGACCCTCCCCTTGCTTTACAGAAGGCTGCCCGCTCCCTGTCCCTCTCCATGGCAGGGAGAGTGAGCTCCAGCCCTTCTTCCTTTCCTTAGAAGGACTCTCATCCAGGACACCTGGGCGCCTTAGTCGATTGAGCGTCCCTCTCTTGGTTTGGGCTTTGGTCATGATCTCACAGTCCATGGGTTTGAGCCCCTAGTGGGGCTCTGCACTGACTGTGGAACCTGCTTGGATTCTCTCTCCCTGCCCCCCTCTGCCCATCTCCCACGCATGTGCACTCTCTCTCTCTCAAAATAAATAAAGGTAAAAACATCTATTAAAAAAAAGACATTCATACCATCATGAAAATTGCACCCTTGTGCCTCATGGAATCACCCCCAAAGTCTTCACCTCCTAGCGCTGTCACATTGAAATTTAGAGTTTCAACACGCATTTACAAGGGACACAAACGTTCAGTCAGTAAGGAGTCTGGGTGTGTAGCCGCAGAGAGAGATCCTTGACACTGAACCCAGGGAGGCACGGACAGTGCACGCGGTGCCCCGGAGCAAGAGCAGCCCACACCCCCTAAACACAGGTGGTCCTGGGACCCCCACGCCCTGGGCCTCGTGCGGAGGCCAGTGAGCTGGGGGCAGGCAGCCAGACTGGACCGGGATTGCCCAGAGCTGCCCTATCACTTTCTCTCCCAACTGTTCAATCAGGTGCTCACGGCTTCCAGGGACCACAGATGGGTGAGGTGGCGGCTAATTTATCTACATGAAGGGAAAGCCCACCAAGTGGCTGGAGTGTCAGGGTGGCCGGCCAACAGGCTGTCCCTCCCCCCAATCAGAAATGAAGGCGTTATCAGGTGGCGTGGAGGACAGAGCACCAGGTGAGATGACAAATCCTGGGAGTCACTCAGGCCTTCTCTGGGGTGCTGACCTCTGGGCTGATTCTGCCACAAACCCGCGGTGTCACACACACACACACACACACACACACGCACAGAAACCAAAACCTCGAGCAAGATTTTAAATGGAAAACAAATGCCCGATCGTCAATGAATGAACACACGCTTTTTACTCACTGACACTTAACTTCTTATTGTGACACAGGAAACATCTGTCATGTGAGCAGCAGGCTGCAGTTTATCCCACAGAGAGATTACTCCCTAGAACCAACGACTACTGGGCGACTTCGGTCAGATCCATGCTTTTCTGGCCACGTGACCACGGGGAAAACCAGGGTCAAGATAGTGGTCATAGGCAGTCTTCCCGGGGCTCTGCTCACACCCACGATTCTGGGACCTTCATTCCCTTATTCTGGAAGTGTTGCTCCGCAACTCTTGCAAGAGGACCCCAGGACTGCCCTAGCTGGGGCCAGCAAGACTGGGCCCCCCCTCCCTCCTGGGCCCAGGCTCTGCTCTGTCACGGGGGCTGCAGAGTCCCGAGGCTGCTGTGGCCACAGGTGGACTCCAAGGGGGACCGCTCTCTGCCACTGCCTGTCAGCGCCGAGGGCCCAGGTCTGCCCGGGGGCCCAGCCCCCCTTAGGGGGCAGCGCCCACCTCACTCCCAGACACTGAGCGGGCTCTGATGGGAGAAACGGGGGTCTTGTGCCCCCAGGCTGAGCCCCAGAGCCCCCAGAATCCAAATCACAGCCAGCACGTCGTGGGCTTGTTTGTAATTTTCATTTTTTCCTTTAAAAAAAGCTCTATCGCTTGTTGATTGCATCATTCTATAATCGTTGTCCAAAATCTGAGAATCACGAAATGGAAAGATGCATATTTACATTACTTATGATTCCGCTTGGCAGTCGCCGGCCACAATTGGCTCGTGTCTTTTGTTTCTTTAATTTTTAGCTGAAAAATAGGAGCATACGCTCCATAATATTCTTAAGTCTCTTTTGCACTTAAGCTACTGTTTTAGCGATTCCTGGTGCCATTTCAGAGTCTCTGAAACCTTGATTTTCAAGAATGCAGTGTCCAGGGCACCTGGGTGGCTCAGTCGGTTAAGCAACCGGCTTCGGCTCAGGTCATGATCTCACGGTTCATGAGTTCAAGCCCTGCGTCGGGCTCTGTGCTGACAGCTAGCTCAGAGCCTGGAGCCTGCTTCAGATTCTGTATCTCCTTCTTCTCTAATCGTCCTCTGCTCACACTGTCTCTCAAAAATAAATTTAAAAAACATTAAAAAAAGAAAAGAATGCAGCGTCCTTCCTTGTAGATGAGAATGAATGAATGGTCTCTGGGCACCAAGGTCACTGGCAAAAATTTAGAGCTCATGGTATTTGCAAGGAACTATTCTTCCTAATCAGCGTTGTTTAGAAATGTGTTTAAAGTTTTCCAATTATTTTTGTTTTGTGTTGTTTAAATTTTAGTTACAAATTTTAATTTAATTGCAAACTTCATATACCATGGCCGTGTTTGTAATTCAGGATTTTCCTATGCACATTGGTGTTTTATGCACAAGCGTTTCCCATCCTATAACTATTAATAGTTATTTTTATAAATATCCCTTAGCTGTTTGAAAGAAGGTACTTTTTTCTTTAAAATTTTTTTAAAATATTTTTTTAGTTTTTGAGAGAGAGATAAAGAGGGAAAGAGAGACAGATAATGAGAGTGGGAGAGAGGCAGAGAGAGAGAGGGAGACACAGAATCCAAAGCAGGCTCCAGGCTCTGAGCTGTCAGCACAGAGGCCAAGGTGGGGCTTGAACTCAGGAACATAAGATCATGACCTGAGCCGAAATCAGACGCTCAACCCACCGAGCCACCCAGGCGCCCCTCCAAATATTTTTGTGGTGAATTTCTTTTTAGAGTTTTAGTAGTCTGTGCTTTAAATACTACTGTCAATGCTATTTTATTTGGCACATAAATATTCATGGTCATTATGGTTTCGTCATAATTATATCTTTCCCAACTTGAAATAATGTTTGTTGTTTAATGATCTTCACTTCATAATATTTTGTCTAAGACCATTTTTAAAAACCTTTCTTTCTTGTATTTGTGTGTACCTATATATAACTTTGTCCATCTTTTAAAGTGGTCTGCTCTGTCGTTCTGTTTTAGGGGAGTTTTTTTAAGTTTATTTATTTGTTCTCAGAGACAGAGAGAGAGCAAGCAGGGGAGTGGCAGAAAGAGGAGAGAGAATCCCCTGCACTGGAGGTGCAGAGCCTGATGCGGGGCTCGAACCCATGAACCATGAGATCACGCACGACGCCAGCCAAAATCAAGATTCGGACGTTTAACCAACTGAGTCACCCAGGAGCCCCTAGGGGGGTTTTATGGCAACAACTCACATTTAACGTTGATTTGATACATCTATATTTATTGCAATATGATTTCTACAATAGCATTAACTACTTTTTCATGTCTTTATTTTTAATTTTACTAACATTACCTCTAAGTTGTAAGATACTTCACCAAAACCTGATGTCTCCTGACTAACTTTGTATCTACTAAAAGGATATTCCTGCGCTGCATTAGAACCGAGTTGTGGGGGTACAAACTGGTGCAGCCACTCTGGAAAACAACGTGGAGGTTCCTCAAAAAGTTAAAAAAGTAGAACACCCTGTGACCCAGCACTTGCACTACTAGGGGTTTACTAAGGGTACAAAAATACAGATTCAAAGGGACATGTGCACCCCAATGTTTGTAGCAGCACTGTCAACAATAGCCTAAGTATGGAAAGTGCCCGAACGTTCATCGAATGATGAATGGATAAAGAAGAGGTTGCATGTGTGTATACACACACACACACACACACACACACATATATATACAATGGAATACCACTCAGCGGTCAAAAAGAATAAAATCTTGCCATTTACAACAACACGGATGGAACTAGAGTGCATTACGCTAAGCAAAATACGTCAGTCAAAGAAAGACAAATACTGTGTGATTTCACTCATGCGGAATTTAAGAAGCAAAACAGATGAACATATGGGAAGGAAAAAAGAGAGAGGGAAGCAAACCACGAAAGACTCAAGGGTAGAGAACAAACTGAGGGTTGGTGGAGGGAGGTGGGTGGGGGATGGGCTAGACGGGGGAGGGGACTAAGGCGGGAACTTGTGATGAGCACTGTGCGTTGTGTGCAAGTGATGAATCACTAAATTCTCCTGCTGAAACCACTTTTACCATGGATGCCAACTAATTAGGATTTAAAGAAACACTTGAAGAAGAAGAAGAAAGCGAGAGCCAAGCTGCGGAAGCCCAGCAGAGCTGATCCCCGTGGCGGCCACCCCGGCCTCGCTGGGGCTCACGGAATTGCCTTCTCAGAGCCTTTGCAGGAGGAAGGGCCATTGGCCACACTTCCGGTGTTAGTAGGTGCTCACCCGGGCCACCCGTCCTTCCAGATGAAGCTGCAGGTTGCTCCCCGGTGGCTGCACCCTTTACAAACTACAGGTCAGCAGGACGGTCCATGGCCAGGAGGAGGAAGCAGCCCTCCTCGCCTTGGGGTGCAATTCCTGTCCTGCCGGGAACTCACTGCCCGGGACTTGCTGACACCTCTGGGAAGGACTTGGCCCCCTCTCGTCTGACCTCGGAGCTCTGTTCCAGAAACCACACTGTGCATCAGCTAACGAGAGTCCCTCAGTCTGTCCTCATGTGCACCGCCATTGGCAGGAATCCCTCTAGCTGGGGCCAGGCTCTAATTGATATTCTTAGCTTCTGGTGCAGTTGCGATGTTGCAATTTTGCATGCGCCTTCGTGGGTCCTTTAGGAGGAGGCTGAGCGAGGATGAACCCGGCAAGCAGGCACCTGCCGGCGGCCACCATATGCATCCGGAAGTCTGCGAGTTCGCCTCTGAGCGACAGCATGTGACCCACGGTCTCTGTGATTGTATATAAAGCTTCTGGCCCTCATTTCGGTAGAGAGCACAGTCCAGCGTTTTCCAAACGGTGTGTGGAGGAGAAAGAGATCATGAAACATGCCACGTTTAAAAACAAAACAAAATAAAACGGGAGGAAGAGATCGGGAAATCGGTACACTCCGTGTCCCTTGGACATTCAAACACACGGCAGGGTATGGCAGGCTGGGGGTAGTCAGGAGCAAAGGATGTGACTGGAACCGTTTGGTAGGGCAGCCGGGAATGTCCAGCAGACCTGGTGCTTTTCCAGAACACACCTGGGATGGATGGATGGCCAGAATGGGTGCGAGAGAGGGTCTGCGGGAGAAGGCGGCCCTGCTCCTCTGGCCGCCTCCCAGGGCCCTGGCGCGGACACACGGCTTGTCGATTCTTCTAGATTCTTCATAGTAGTTAGATCTTCAGAAAACAAAATGCCTCGAGCATATTTTCTTCACCTTCCCCAGAACTAATGCTACTGATTTGCAATTAGCAACGTGTTTCCAAACTTCATAGAAAATCAGGAAGGCGGCTTTCATTTTAGTTGTGTCTCCGTGTCTTAAATGTAACAGCAGCTGAAAACACCGCCTAGTGATGTTACTCAATATTGAGGAATAATCTGTGGAGATGGATTTCATCAGAAGTATGGTTTCGTTACAAGCCCAGATAAATGCGTCTGATTTCTTTTTCAACCATTGAGCATAATCTGTGTTTTTCTTTTGGTTTCGGTTACCAGGAAACTCAGAAATGAGTAGTGTTCTTTCTCCAAGTCACTTTCTCAAAGATATCTGGAAACGTCAGCTTTCTCTGCTCATTCGACATAATCTCTGGAGTTTCTTTCCAGATTTATGAAGACATAATTGACTGTAACACTGTGTTAGTTCAAGGTGTCCAGCGCGATCCTTTGCTATACTTCTGTTGGCAGGATGGTGGCCTCGGTAGGGGAAGGTAGCGCACCCATCGCCTCACATCGTTAGTTACCACTTGTGTGTGTGTGTGTGTGTGTGGCGAGAAACGGTAAGATCTACTCCCTTAGCGACTTCCAAGGGTACCACACAGTCCCCATGCTGTGCGTCACGTCTCAGAACTTACTCAAAAATGGAGGTGTAGGTGCTTGTGGGTGGTTCAGTTCGTCGCATGTCTGACTTGAGCTCAGGTCATGATCTTACGGTTCGTGAGTTTGAGCCCCACGTCTGGCTCTGTGCTGATAGTGCAGAGCCTGCTTCAATTCTATGTCTCCCTCTCTCTCGGCCCCCCCTCACCCTCTCTCTCTCTCAAAATAAATAAGCATTAAAAAAACATTTTTTAAATTGAAGTTTGTGTTCTTTGAGCTCCTCTACCCGTCCTACCCTCCTCTGCTCCTGGCTACTCCAGTCTACCTCATTCCCACACCCTAATCTCTGAATTTTTCAACTCTTAATTCTCCTGTTTTACTTTGTTGGGTTTTTTCCTCCTATGTTACCTCATGATTAGTTCTTACACCATCAAAAATGCTTGACAAGGGCGCCTGGGTGGCTCAACGGGTTGAGCGTCTGACTTCGGCTCAGGATCAGGAGTTGGAGCCACACATGGGACTCTCTGCTGTCAGCACAGAGCCTGATTCATACACTCTCTCTTTGTCTCTCTCTGCCCCTCCCTTGCTTGCATTCTCTATCAAAAAAATAAATAAACATTAATATGTATATATTTTTAAAAAGAATCCCTTTACAACTAACTGGTGTTTAGACTCTCTATCTTCACCTGTTGATAAAGTCAAGGAGGCAATAGGTAAAAGTCAAGTTGATTCGTCAAAAGGAAGTAAAGGCAATTTTGACATTTCCCAGTACAAACCCTAAACACACATGCTTAGCCTTGGAACTCAGGGACCAACAGCACAAACAGTAATGCGAACAAAGAATCCAGCAAATCCCATTTTCAGTGTCAATAAAACCTTCTAATTTAATGCTCTGAACCATAAGATGATTCTGATATTGAATTATTTTTGTTTCTGTAACTGTAGCCAGCAGAAGTTATGACCTCTTTTTTTTTAACAAGTATTTTAGGCGTGCCCCCGCCGCGGAAGACTGCAAACCTCCACGTGCCCACTTCCTGCTTCAATTTCAATTACCACCGTTTTCATCATTGGGTCTCTCATTGCTCTACCCTCACAGATTTAAAAAATTTTAAGGCAAATCTCAAACATTGTGTTTTATCCTGTAAATATGTCTCTAAGAGATGACCTTTATCATGTAACCACCATGCCATTAGCACACATTAAAAAATTAACAATAATTTAAAAAATTTAATGTTTATTTACTTTTGACAGAGAGAGAGAGAGAGAGAGAGAGAGAGAGAGAGAGAGAGCGTGAGCAGGGGAAGGGCAGAGAGAGGGGAGATACAGAATCTGAAGCAGACACCAGGCTCCAAGCTGTCGGTACAGAGCCCGACACAGGGCTTGAACTTATGGACTGTGAGATGATGACCTGAGCTGAAGTCAAACCATTTTCCCTTCATTCTTTTTTTTTTTAATGTTTAAAGTTTATTTATTTATTTTGGGAGAGAGAGAGAGAGAGAGAGAAAGCATGAGCGGGAGGAGGGCAGAGAGAAGAGAGAGTGAGAACCCCAAGCAACTCTGACCCGGCAATGCGCAGCCCCAACACGGAGCTCGAACCCATAAACTGTGAGATCATGACCTGAGCTGAAATCAGATGCTTAACTGACTGAGCCCCCCAGGCGCCCCCTCCTTCATTCTTAAACAAGGGGAGGAGAGGAGAAGCCTCCTTCGACCTGCTTAGACGGGGTTTGTGTGGTGGGTCCTATGAAGGGTGGGCAGTGTGTGGGAAGGTGACGGGGCAGGGGAAGGGCCAAGGGCAGCGATCCGGAAGAAACAGCAAGGCTTGCTCGTTGACATTCTTCTCAGCATCCTCGTGTCTACAGAGCTGGGGCCCTCCTTCCTCCCCTAGAGGGGTGCACCTTGCACATGGAGTGCTGTGATCTGCTTCAGGGAAGGAGACGGAAGGTCAGAGTGACCTTCCTGCTTCTGCTCTTTTATCAAACTCCTTCAGCCCCAGATATCAATGCCCCAAGGCGCCATATTCCTGGGGAGTTCATCCTGATCCCTATCATGAGAAAATTAAAACCATCATAATATCACCAAAAGAATGCACTATATTTGTGTTTTATAAGCGCAAACACAGCGCACACCGAATGTCACATTCTGCTTTTATCAGCCGATGTTATTCCAAACCAATTCTACGTTGCCAGTGTCCGTATAATTATCATTTTACTTTCTTGGCCACTGTTCTGTTGCCTTAGCCTTGGTGTAGCCTTTGCTCAATCCATACGATGTACTGGAAGGGGCGTGCTCGCCAGGGCTGGAAATGTTTGCCGCCCACCCCACCCCTGCCCCTGTGCTTTTATTTTAACCCTGTTTGATATTGCTTATGGGTTTACGGAGGGGAGGAAGCAGGATGCAGATGGCGGTGGGAGGCTGGGGAGGTGAGAGAAGGTGGTCGTTTGGATGGCATGTGTTTGAAAGGATTCTTTGTTTGTTTGTTTCTGTCCTCGTGTTTCATGTGGGGCCAGCCTGGGAAACCGCGTGCTCACCGGAATGAGTTCTTGTTGTGGAAGAGACGCAGAGTGCCATTCAGTTCCCTGCGTCCCCTGCAGGGCCCACTCGGCAAGTAACAGGCATGGATCACGCCCTGCTGTGCCCAGGGGACGGCCTCTGCTCTGTCCCCAGCGGGGCTGAGTGACTGATGTCCGTGAAGGTGCAGATCCTTAGGGAGTCAAAGTATTTAATGTCAAACAATGTGATGTCTCATTTATCATCAGTTAATCATCCTAGAATAATCTTGTGCCCAATGACTGGTCCTGCCAGGTACGCTATGCAGGGAAAGACATTATTTGTTGAGGCAAATGATGCAGGAAACAAAGTGGGGTGTTGACAAGGATCATAATCTGATGGATTATGGAGACAATTATAAGCAATAATATTTAGGTAACATCTTTTTTTTAGGACTTTATTTTTAAGTGATCTCTATACCCAATGTGCGGCTTGAACTTACAACCCCTAGATCAAGAGTTGCACGCTCTACCCACCGGAGCAGCCAGGCTCCCCAATTGTTCGGGCGCCTGGGTGGCTCAGTGAGTTAAGCATCCAACTTCTGCTCAGGTCATGATCTCACAGTTTGTAGGTTCGAGCCCCGTGTCGGGCTCTGTGCTGACAGCTCAGAGCCTGGAGCCTGCTTCAGATTCTGTGTCTCCCTCTATCTCTATTCCTCCCCTGCTCCTACTGTCTCTCTCCCTCTCAAAAATAAATAAAACATAAAAAAAAATAGTTTTCCAGAAATGATTTGTGCATACAGATGTATTGGGCTGAAATTTTTCTTTTGGATTAATTTTTAGGAAGAGGACCACTGGATCTCAAATTAAACATTTTTTAGAGAAAGAAAAAGAGTGGGAGAGAGTCGTGTTGTTTTTCAGAAAAATGATGCTAATTACCAAGACCACAGCGTAAATACACGTCTCAGATACAACCATATTTATATGCTCGTCACAGAGATTTGAAACAGCAGGCACACAGAAGTTTGGAGAAGGAAACACTGAAAATATTTTCGTCACACCCTGAGTGCTTGAAATGAAACCCCTCCAATATATCTCTATGATCCCATTTAAAAAAATTTTTTTAACATTTATTTATTTTTGAGAGTCAGAGAAAGACAGTGCGAACAGGGGAGGGGCAGAGAGAGAGAGAGAGGGAAACACGGAATCCAAAGCAGGCTCCAGGCTCCAAGCCGTCAGCACAGAGCCCAATGTGGAACTCGAACCCATGAACCATGAGATCATGACCCGAGCCAAAGTCGGACGCTTAACCGACTGAACCACCCAGGCCCCCTGACCCTAATTTAACAATAGGAACCTTGACAATAGAATAAATTCACTCAGCTGGGAGGGGCCCACACAATGGAAGCTTCCAGAGAGGGTTTCGATGAAGGGAGACCAGTAGACTGCAAGGAGATGAAGCGAGGATCCCACGCTGAGGAGTGATTCAGGATCTTGCGTGCTGATATTTTGAATCTCCAAAATCTAGCCCAGCGAGAAAAGCCTTAGATGTCACCTAATGATATGACTTTTATTTCTAAAGCAACAATGCACAGCACTGCAATATCAGCATAATGGAGCCGGCGTAATTAAGAAGTCTGCGGAGGAAGACAGCTGGCCCACTTTGCATTCGGATTGACACGATTCCAGCCACGAGCGTAACTGATGTTTGTTCGGGAGTATTGAGCTGTGTCACAGATCTGTGAGGCGGCGTTTATCTGGAATTGCCAAGTCAAGCACTCGGCAACAAAAATATGTTCCAGACGGTAGCAGATGTTCTCAGATCAAATATTTCCATGGAAAATCATGTAGAAGAATCAACTGATAAAACAGAGGAGGCTATTTCGGGGGCTCACATCGTGGTAAACCCATCGACCCACACGCACACTCACACGCACACGCAAAACAACCACAGCAACACGCCTCGGGCCTGAGCTCAGTCTCCCCACGTGCAGACCGGGGTCGCCCCATTTCTGAAGCTGCAGATGGAGTTCCGGGACCAGGAAGGTGTGTCGTTCCAGACGGGACTATTTTGCCATTGGGGCCAGATTAGAAGAATGACTCCAGAAGAAATGAGCCAGAAAGAGAAAACACAAAGGAAAAAAGGAAGAAAGAAGGAGAAATGTCATGTGCGTGGGGCGGGGGAAGGGCTCTGGAATAATTATTTCGGTTCGTTGTCCCCTCAGAGCCGGGGCGCCTTTAGAAGATGTGGAAACACTGTCTCAAACCCAACGCTCTTGGTTCCTACTGCCGTTTCATGGCACGTGGGATTTTTGCAGTTAAGGGTGAGCATTCAAAGGTAGGCACGTTTTGCGGAGTCTTGAGGTCCCTCCCCACATCAGGGCCTTCTCTACCTTCTACACGTCACCCAACGTTGACATTCTGCCGCTTCCTTCGAGAACGAACTCTCTGTAAGCTCGTGGGTTCTGCAGATCATTCCTGAAGATGAGGCTGGGAGAAGCCCAGGGAGGGACTTGTCCTCCTTTCCATCCATCTTCCTCTTCCCCTCTTCCCTCTAACTTCCTCTCCCCTCCCTTGAGTGGAGACCAGAAGCCCCAAATGCCTCTCCGCACCCCTACACAGAAGTGGACTCCGTGCCCCTCAGTCTGGGAACCTGCTCGTCCTAATGGGTCAGGGTGCTCGGCTGGCCTGGGTTTCCTGTGTGTTGGGAACATTCCCCACAGGCTTCCCCAGGCCTGGGACCTTAGAGCTCACTGCCAATCATGCAGATTCTGGATTGTTCTTCATCACCTGCTTTCTCAAACCAAAACTTGGGATGGAGCCAGGGGCAGGGGAGGGCACCCTTTACAGCTTCCTATTCTTCGAGACTCTGCTCGCCACACAGCATCACACATCTAGCCAAGTCTCTCTCTCGAACAAATCTCCAGCTGGCCCACGTTTCTGCACCCCAGGCCCTGCCCCGGCCCACCCCTTGACAAAATCATCGGGGGGCTTCCCAGCTAGTTTTTCAGAATCTTATCTCCACATAACAAACCCTTTGATCTTTTAACTAAAAGCAAATCTGGTCATGTTAATCTTCTGACTTTCCCTTGTGTTTCCCCTAAGAGGTTAGAACAAGAGTGAACCTTCCTGGGGCGCCCGGTGGCTCAGTTAAGTAAGCATCCAACTCTTGGTTTTGGCTCAGGTCATGATCTCTCAGTGCATGAGTTCGAATCCTGAGTTGGGCTCTGCACGGACAGCAAGGAGCCTGCTTAGGATTCTCTCCCTTTCTCTCTTTCCCTCCCCTGCTCATGCTCTCTCTCTCTCTCTCTCTCTCTCAAAATAAATACATAAACTTTTTTTTTAAAGCCAATATTCCCTTTGTAGCTGGCATTCCCTTTGCCTGGGACGCGCTCCCCAAGCTGTCTACACATGGCTTAATGACCTCACTTCCTTGAGGTCTCTGCACAAGCACGACTCCAGCAACCGCTCACATAATTGTGGTCCCCACGTCCTTGTTGCCCCTTACTCTCCTTCCTAGTTCTCCATGAAGCTCCGTGAGCAGAGACCTCACAGGTTCTATTTCTCCGTCTGCTCTCAGTACCTAGAACCACGCAAACCACACTGCACGTACTCAACAAATACTTACCAAATGTTGAATTAAATGGAGAACTCGGTAGCAGGTGGTGAGCTGGGGATTTAAATTCAAGCGATCTGGGGCTCCTGGGTGGCTCAGTCGGTTGAGTGTCCTCCAACTCTTCATTTCGGCCCAGGTCATGATCTCATGGTGTGTGAGTTTGAGCCCTGTTTTGGGCTCCATGCTGACAGCATGGAACCTGCTTGGGACCCTCTCTCTCCCTCTCTGCCTGTGCCTTGTTCATTCTCTCTAAATAAATAAATAAATAAAAATGAATGGATTCAAGCCATCTGCCCCAAGATATGTTAATATTTGCCCTTAATGAGTTTCCGTGTCCCAGCAACACAACATCCATAATCTCAAAATAAAACACAAACTGCATTTTGGAAAGAATCACACACGTGGGAGAAGCCATTATGAGGTCATGACAAGTCCATGAATGGGGTGGGGGAGGGGATCTCTGTTTTGGTCACATCAGAATCCCAAGATCCTGGAACAGAAACGGACACATCTTAATAAGTGCTGATTAAATGAACAGATCTTTGAAATGTAGTGCTGAGTGAAAATAGCAGGTGAGAGCAACCTGCGTGGTATGAACCATCGGTGTTCAGAAACAGCAAACTGTGTGGACAGGGCAGCTAAGAAGACGGTGGGGAGAAACGTCCCCACCCCCACCCGGAGAGAGCAGGCATCAGGAGTGAGGGGGCGGGAGCAGCAGAGGGAGGCTGTCCCTTCTTGTCCTGAATAACCCCGAGTTCTTCAAATATTTATGACAAGAATATCTTTACTCACATATTTTTAAGAACAAAAACAAAGATAAAGAGAATAAAAGAGAATTAATAAATAAACCCAGGCTGATTCTTGGAGGGCTTGTCAGGGAGATCTCTGGTAAGTCTCATGAAGACAAATCATATATGAAAATACGCAAAAGTGTGGATATGAGCTACATCAGGAGACTGCAGGCTAACAGGCCAACCAACTTGAAATTGTCAATAAAGAGACATCCCTTTTCTACCCATGTATGACATGAAAAATTTTAACCTAAGAAAAGAGATGAAGAAAGTTTTCATGAGGAAGAGAAAATTTGAAATAAAATCAAACAAAAGAAAATAAAAATACAGCATTGCTTCCTCCCCCAAACCCAGACTCAAAAGACTTCACTGGAGAAGCCATTTACACTTTCAAGGAAAAGAGACTTCTCCTACTTTGTAAACTCTACCAGACAAAGATGGATATGACACAATTCTTTTCACATAAGTGACTATTTCCTAACGTCAGTGCTTTGTCAAAGATGGCATGTTATCGGGGCGCCTGGTGGCTCGGTTGGTTCAGCGTCTGACTCTTGGTTTCGGCTCAGGTCATGATCTCATGATTTGTGGGTTTGAGCCCCGCATCGGGCTCTCTGTGCTGGTGGCCAGCACGCAGCCTGCTTGGGATTCTCCCTCTCTTCCTCTCTCTGCTTCTCTCTCCCGACTCAAAATAAATAAATAAATAAATAAACATTAAAAAATATATTTTATTTTATTTTTTAAAATGTCTTAAATTTATTTATTTTTGAGAAACAGAGAGAGACAGAGCATGAGCAGTGGAAAGGCAGAGAGAAGGGGAGACACAGAATTGGAAGCAGGTTCCAGGTCCGGAGCTGTCAGCACAGAGCCTGATGTGGGGCTTGAACCCACAAGCTGTGGGATCATGACCTGAGCTGAAGTCGGACGCTTAACCAACTGAGCCACCCAGGCGCCCCTAAAAGTATATTTTAAAAAGATGGCATATGATTGGAAGGGACACAAGCATTCTGAAGTATTTGCTCGTATTTCAGTGCATCACTGCAGGCTTATTCCAGAGAGACGAGCGCACTGTAATGGTAGGAAATCTATGAGAGACGGAGGCAGAGGGGCGCCTGGCCGTCCCGGGCAGTGGGGCATGCAGCTC
This sequence comes from Mungos mungo, assembly GCA_004023785.1. Classification (NCBI taxonomy): domain Eukaryota; kingdom Metazoa; phylum Chordata; class Mammalia; order Carnivora; family Herpestidae; genus Mungos; species Mungos mungo. The sequence goes on along the minus strand of PISW01001633.1, from coordinate 222,903 downwards.
CAGATCTCAGATGCATGAGTTCAAACCTCATGATGGGTACAGAGATTACTTAAAAAAACTTTTTTAAGGATAAAAGCAGAAAAAAATATAGATGCCACCGAGACATTCATAAAGTTCAACAACCATTCTTATTGGGAAATCAACAATATCTGAACGTAACTAAATATTCCAGGGTTGTGTTTTATCCCAAATAGACAATATTATGCTTTAAGGGCTGGTAGCACTCCCAATTAAATCAGAAATGGAGACTTGCCATGTTCTGCTACCTAACATTGCTCTGGAAGTTCTAGAAGCAATAAAAGATGTAGCTTTTAGAATAAGAGAGCCAGAGTTATCTTTAGTTGCCTATGATATGATTGTGTGTGTGTGTGTGTGTGTGTGTGTGACTCAAGAGTCACAAATTTAAGGTTATCAAAATGAATAGGAGCCCCCTTAGAAAGGGTGGACTTCAGGTAATGAACACAAATCAATGATTACAAAATATAGTAAGTCTGACTTATAAAAACAATCTATTTTTTCTTTTCTTTTCTTTAAAAGTAGGGTTTTTGCCCAGCGCAAAGTTCCATGTGGGTCCCAAACTCACAACCCTAAGACCAAGACCTTAGCTGAGATCAAGAGTTAGACACTTCACTGACTGAGCCACCCAGGTGCCCCCTAAATTCAATTTAAATTGAGGTCCTTAAGGATGTTAGTGGCGGGTGACTGATAAACATGGGTTAGAATGAGGACCCACTTCATGAAAGGAAGGGACAGTTGGAAATTGACAGTTAAAACTGCCATTTTCTGACAGCCTTGGTCCCAAGACAGCACAAGCCCTTGTGACATTCTGAGACCTTTCTCCCCATTGTTTATTTGTGTTTCTCTCTGTCTGTGTCTCCATAGAGATTATTTCTTTTAAAAATGCTAAGAAAAAGACCTACAGGCTGGCTCTCTGGCCACCCCAAGATGGCCACCTCACTCGGCACCCAGAACCCCGTCCCAGAAGAATGGTCGATGAAGCCCCATCTGAGTCCAGCAGCCACCACGGGGCTGGGTGATGACTTGAGCCCAAGGGCGTGGTCCTAGGAGCCCAGGGCACAAAAGTCAGATTCCTTGGCGTTTCTCTTGCAAACGTTCAGGACAAGAGCGGTTCCTCAAGGCACCTACCTGCTTCAGGCTCTGCAACCTCCCTCCAAGGGCGGTGGGCACCTTCAGCAGGTGACTGGGGTCAGAAATAGTAGTACTGTGTGCTTCGTTTCAGGCAGGAAGAATATTCTTGTCCAGCATTGTCTGAAAGAAGGATTTGCAAAGCTGTGTGTCTATATAGTGAGTTTTGAGCAGTGTTTTTTTTTTTAAAAATGAACCTAAATGGGAAAGAAGAGAATACAAAAGACTAGAGAGTTTCACCGATAGTAACTGCGTGTGTGTGTGTGTGTGTGTGTGTGTGTGTGTCTGTGTGTGGAGTATGCATCCTGGCTCGATGTGAAAGATATTTCTTCCCGTGGGTCACAGCTACAAAGGGGTTGTGGCCAGCATTTCCTGTCCCTCGGTAGCTGTGTGTCCCGTGCTTTGTCCAAACATCTCAGTAGCAGTGACCAGGGCTGGACAGCGGGAACAGTTGTTAACCAACTGCTCCAGGCCTGAGTGTGGCTGACGGGTGACTTTGCTCCGGACACTCACAGCCAGGTGGCCATGCCTGCAGGAGTCACTGGTTCTAAGCTGGCCGCTAACATCCTCCATAAGAAAAGTCAACCTTGCCCCTTTTCCCCAGGTTTGGAGGAAGAAAGGGAGTCCTGTGACAGTAGGGGCTCCAGGACAAGGGACAGCGCAGTCACACACACCCCTACACAGCTAGACGCAAAGAGCCACTGCCTTGGCCTCATCCTTGCTCTCCCTTTCTCCCCCACCCCTGCATCTCCACCATATGCGAATTATATCAGCTTTGCCTTCAATTTATATCCAGAATCCAACCAGGTCCCAGCACTCCTCCTGCAAACTGGCACCTGGAACACATAGAATGGCTTCATTAAACCCAGCTGGAGGGGCGCCTGCTTGGCTCAGGAGACGAAGTGTCTGACTTCAGGTCATGATCTTGCAGTTCATGAGATGGAGCCTTGCATCAGGCTCTGTGCTGACAGCTCAGAGCCTGGAGACTACTTTGGATTCTGTGTCTTCCTCTCTCTCTGCTCTTCCCCAACTCGTGCTCTGTCTCTTTCTCTCTCTCTCAAAAATAAACATAAAAACATTTTTTTAACCCAGCTGGAATTCACAGACTCTCTAGGAAATACGTCCTATGATCTTCTTCTGGTTCTTCACGATCAAACTGCCAAACCTGCAGCACTCACAAGAGCCATGCTATCCCCCGTTTTGTCTGATGACAACGCAGCCTCTTTCTCTGTGATGACGCCTGTGAACTGGCTGCTCTCGTGAGGCCTCGGGCCTTCAGCCCTGAAGCTCTCCCACTTGCATGCAAGCTTTGGACTCCGGGTTGGGTTTTGTGGCCGAGCCTTCCACCTCTGCGTCACGAGCCTTGGGCTGCCTTGGCGGTTTGGATGCTGGCATAGATTGTTCCGTGTGACCAGGGGAAGCAGCCTTGTCTGTCTGTGCTGTGGCTTCCCCATTTTTTCTAAGAAAGGAAAGTACTTACTCACTGGGTCACGTTATATTTTTGTGACCTGTAGTAACACCCTGAAAAATACATCTAAAGGTTACGTTGTTCAAATCAATGGCTTATAAAATTCAGCAGTAGACCATGATTCCTTCTGTAAGGTCTGGAGAAGTAGCACCAGATTTGGGGGGAGTATCCGTCCAAAGGGTCTTCCAATGGGGAGCCAGATTTGTGTACGTAGCCAGTGGGTGAGGATGGCCAGTGAGGCTGTTGGCCACTTGACCGCATCCGCGGTCCTGTCCTCTCTACAGGAGCCCCTGCCCGAGAAGGTCCAGCCACCAGGAAGGTGTCGGGGCAATAAGCCCACACAGAGAGTGCTGGCCGCTCCCCAAGACGTCAGGCTCAGCCCCGCACCGGCTTGGTGTTCTGCTCCCCACCCTCAGCTGCTTGGGGCTTCTAATAATTCTCAGTTTTACAGACTCTGATAAAATTGTGTAAAGATGTCAATTACTCAGGAGTCCCACACTCTTCGGCTGCTCCTTGCTGTCCGCTTTGCCCTCTGTTCCTAGTCCTGCGCCAGATACTATTAGGTAAGCACAGCATCTTACAAATGATATACATGTCAAGACGGGACTTTTTAATAAAGAACTCTTGGAGAAACTGATCACATGTTAATCCGGGGAAAATGTGTTTGGCTGCTCCAGAGCCCAGTAGGTCTAGTGGTGCCAGTGCCTGGGGTTTGGAAGAGGCAGTACTTGCCCGTTGGCAAGGTTTGGGTTCTGGGCATCTGCAAGACCCACAAACAGGAGCCGATGTGTTGCAGGTGTTGAATGCATCTGTAGTTGGTTCCTTTTTTTTTTTTTTAATGTTTTATTTAGTTTTGAGAGAGAGAGAGAGAGACAGCATGAGCAGGGGAGGGTCAGAGAGAGAGGGAGACACAGAATCCGAAGACAGGCCCGGGCTCTGAGCTGTCAGCACACAGCCTGACACGGAGCTCGAACCCACAAACCGCGAGATCATGACCTGAGCCGGAGTCGGATGCTTAACCAACTGAGCCACCCAGGTGCCCCATAGTAGTTCATTCCTTTTATCGTTGAGCTGTGGTCCGTGGGACGGATGTGCCTCCCTTTCTTCAGATACTTGTCCCCTGAAGGACACCTGGGACTTTGTGTCCCTGGGACAAATGCCCGAGAATGCACTGGCTGGGCTCTCTGGTCACCGCATTTAGTTTTATCTGAACCTGAGTGGCTTCTTCTGTCCCCTTGAGGAGGAGAAGATAAAAGTCTAGCTTCGACATCAAACCGCTCACCCTCAGACACCCCCTCATGGGTCAAGGGTGGGGATGAGGGCAGCACCAGAGAAGGAATTAGGTGACATGCCCCAAGGGGAGAGACTTAGGGGGCCTCTGTCTCAAAGTCATGACCCTGCTCTTCCCTGAGAGTGGGCCCCTCCTCCGCTTCCCCTTCTGGGGCTCACCTGCCTCACCTGGTCCCCACCCTGGAGGCTACTTTCAGAATAGACATCCGGAGGCATTGGCTGGTAAACAAGGTTAAAATTGTAGCAGCAGGAGCCCACACATTTTAAGGAAGGGAATTTTGTGATTCTTCTTAAAGGAGATTTTTTAGGAGTTTTCTTCCCGGGCTCCAAGCAGCCCTGCCCTGGATGAGGTGGTCCTGCAGGATGGAGATGTGGCTGCCGCTCACCTCCGCCAACCCTGAAAGTCTGCACGAAGGACCGAAGGACCGGGGAAGACAGCCAGGGCCCCTACCTATCCCGGGTGCTTGGATGGAGGAGGGGGAGTAGCGAGGGGGTAAATTAGTCCCGCTGTCTTCCTGAGCTGGGATTTGGGGGCCATGAAGGGAAGGTCGTGGGAGGGAGACAGGCCATGCACCAACTCTGTGAGTCCCTGGAAGGGAAGCTGGGGTCGCTGGGCTCCACGCCTCTCTCCAGAGAAGCCTCCCCTTCTCAGGCAGAGCCCCAGGAGCTGCCTCTGCAAAACACGGCATGAGAGCACCTGTCCCGGGAAACCACAGCCATTACAGACCCGTCCTCTGGGGACTCTGCCCAAGCCAAGAGCGACACCCCCGTCACCACTGCCGATGCCAGCCTGTGCTGCCACCCCCTGGGACACGGGCACCCTGCCGCTGCACTCTTAGACGTACAGACGGAAATTTCATACAAAAGCCGCCCATGATTGTTTACATTTCCCAATCCGAGTGTAGCCGCGTGCAGCCGAAGCAGAGAGGAAAACTCCTGTTCTCCGCAGGTTGGAAGTTCAATGTCGGTACCCAAACTGCTGCTATTCATCTCCACGGCGGGGGAGCCGTGGGCCACATCCACAGACCACGGGACCACCTGGATGCAGGCTAAGCCACCCCTACAGAAAGGTAGTTGGGTCCGAGGACACATACGGTGATGGGGGATGTGGCTCCCGTGACCCAGGGCGTTCAGCCCTGTTCGGGCCTGGGCAGCCGGGGTGCGAGGTCTGCACCGCGTCTAGCACCACCAAGAACTGCCCAGGGGCTTCATGATCTAAACCCAAAGTATGTGTCCCTCAAGAGGCCAGGCGTGGGGGTCCTTGGTCCCCGGCTCACGTTCTACGCGTGTTTGGCATTTTTCACTTCCTCGGACCTAGAATTACCTAAGTTTGAAGGAAAATGAGGAAAGAGTCGACATTAATTGGGAAATAAAATCCACGTGCAGAGTCAACAGGACACGGGGCTGGACTTTCTGTCAAGAAGTGTGCACGCGTGTGCCTCTGAGCATTGTGTGTATTTGTGCACACGTGTCTGCGTTCGAGAGGGTGTGCATTTCTCGTTGTAAGAACATGTGTGCGTGGCTGTGGGTAGATGTGCAGGTCTGTGTCTGAGTGTGTTGGCCCATGTGTGCCCATGTGTGTGTAAGCGTGTGGACCCAAGTGTCTCTGTGTGTGGGTCTGCATGTATGTGTCTGCATGTAACTGGGGAACGTCTATGTTGTTGTTGCAGAACCTGGGCTGGATCACCCGGCGGAGGAACCGAGCGGCCCTCGGAGATCGTGGAGGGAGGAGGTGTATTGCCCACCAGTGGGCTCAGAGGAGATCATTCTCCGGAGGTCTGAGCCCAGAGCATCAGCAGAGGGAAGGATTTATAGCCTGTTGCTTCTGCATTCTTCATTAATGCGTGCGACAAGCAGGGTTGGAAGAAGAACCTGGATGGGGGAGCCTGGATCAGGGATAGGTGTTTCCTTATCAGTCCTGTCAGTCACCTCATAACAGATTTTCCCTATCAACGGAACTGGCGCCTGCCGAAGTGTGTGCGCATTCTTGCTCATGGTGGGTAAGTACATGGGTGTGCAGGGTGGTGGCCACAAGCAAGAAGAGAACTATAAATAGAATCGTTGAGCAGAGGGCTGAAGTCACAGCTGGAAATCAGAGCAGTGTGCCGTCGGGAGAAGGATGCCAAATCCAGAGTAAAAATTCCTTGGTTTTCTTGCTGGGGTCCCCGCGCGGAGGGCACTGACACCATCATCACACGGTCAGCTCAGTTCCTTCCCTGCTGAGGAAGTGAGAAGGAGATGTGGTGCCTTAACTCCGATCGATGGTTGCTAAGTGCCTTCCCAGCTGGGTTCCCCTCCTAAGGCACCGGCTTCGGGCTTCCCCTTTCTCAGCAGCTCTTGCGTCTCCGTGATCGAAAACTTGAACCTCTGTGGCCAGGGCGCGCCGAAGTACACTGCGTCACTGGTGTGGCTGCACAGTGGTTTGGGCGTCCACAGTGGGGGCTGGAACCCTTCCAAATGTTGCCAGCCAGCCAGGGTGCTGGTCCTTGTTCTGGGCAAAAGTGTGCATGTGTGCGCGCGGAGAAAAACTGACAGACACGAATGGGATGAACTTTCAAGGGACAGGAAGAGGGATAAAGATACAACCACCATTCCACACATCATTGACAATCCTTCTGCGCCATCTTTGTTTTGTGTTTAGGGCCAGGGTTTGGCCAGGCTATCTCTGTCTTACTTCCAGAAAGGTCAGGATATCTGTTATCTTCTGCCACAAAAATACCATGCAAATATCATCCAAAAGTCAGTGTTTTGTCTTGTCATTGCATTTATTCACTGTTATTTTCTGTCCTTTCAACAATTTGGCCTGACCCAATCAGATGCGACCTTGCAGGAGATTAGGACGTACCTAGAAAGAGCACAAGAGGGATTCCATGTGAGGGGAACCGAGGCTGGCTTTGGAGATGAGGGGGACCATGTGACAATGGGTGCAGGCAGCCTCTAGGAGCCAAGAATGGTTCCTGGCTGATGACTTCAGTCCTACAACCCCAAGGAATTGAGTTTTGTCCCTGACCTGCATGAGCTCTCTCCCCGAGCCACTAGAAATGAGCATGCCCTGGCAGTCACCTTCATTTCGGTCTTATAACACCCTGGGCAGAGAACCCAGCTGAGCCCCATATGGGCTCCTGACCTACAGAGCTGTGAACTATTAAATGGGTGTGGTCTTGTGCTACTAAGCTGGTGATGTCCCTTATGTCGTTGAGGCAATAGAACACCAATACAGCCTAACTGCTTTCTTTGAAAGAGAAAGGAAAAACTCAGTAGGAAAAACACAAATCAATATGCCTCTAAATATGTCACGAAATGCCACACCCATTTTGATGCTTGGTCTCCCGCCATGGCTAGCAATTACCTCAATTACCGTATCATCACCAGCAGTGGGTTTTATCATTTTATTTTAATCATTGACAAGTGAAAAATGTCAATTCATTGTTATTTTAATGGACATTTATTTCTCTGCTTTCTAGCAAGAAACACCCTTTTTTTATATGCTTCTTAACTTAGCGGCTGTTCATGGTGGAGAGCAGGCGATCTTAATTTCCAGTCGGATGCATTTTTCTATTTAATTTTTATGGCTAATTTCTCTGTTTCTACAGAACCCCTCTACATTAGGTGCTCTAAAAATATTTGCTGAATGAAGGTCTGCATTTAAAAATCATGAATGAGTAAAGGAGTCTTCAAGAGCAGACTCGGGCTTTTATTGTTGAGAAATTCAGCCTCCTGGGGTCAGAACAGGACTGTGTGCGCCAGGGTATCTACTCAATAAAGCAGAGATCCACCTGACATTCAAATGCCCTTGGTCGCGTCAGCCTACAAGGCAGTTTGCCAAGCAGTGGCTGTTACAGAGCAGGCCCAGAGCCACAAGTGAGAGAAAGATGAGGAATCACCCTGGACGGGCGCCTGGCACCTGGTCAGGCTGCTCTGGGGCGGATGATAGTACCGTGCACTGCTCTCTGCATTAGAGACCCGAGACCAGCTCAGCGTCTTGGTTTGTTGGCACCACGTTTATTATCATTCCTTTTTTTTTTAATTTGGAAACTCTTATGACAGAAGTAATACATTTGCTTTTTTAAATACCTCAAAGAGTTAGGAATGTATAAAATACAAGGGAAAAGAAACCTTCGATCCACGCCTCTCGGATAACGCACTTGGAATTCTGCACAAGGAAAAATGACAGGAACTCAGCGTCCTGTCTGTAACGTATTTTGTTCTCACTTAACAATATATCTTGGATGTATTTTCATAGATATAAACTTCAGATCAGGAAACTGGGGTCCAGAGATCCCCAGAGGTCTCCACAGATAGACCTCGGGATACTCACAGCCCCTAAAGTCGCAGGCGCGTTTTCAACGGTTTATGGTCATTCCCTAGGTCTCTGAGCAAAACAACTCCTGCATCATTTTCAAGTCCTTTTCGACATTGTGATCGTTTGAAAAAATCGAGATGTCCTTGACATACAACATTGTGGATATTGAAGGTGTGCAACACGTTGGTCTGATACACTTACCTGCAGCAATGTAATCACCTCTGCAGCGTCCGTGAACACCTCCGTCACGCCACGTCATTACCATTTCTTTTTCGTGGTGAGAACATTTAAGATTGACTGTCTTAGCCTCTTTCCAGTAGGTAAGCAGTTTAACTGCAGTCACCAGGCTGTGTATTAGATCCTCAGAACCTATTCATCTTCTAACTACAAGTTTGTGCCCTGTGACCAATATTCTTTCCAACCTCCCTGCCTGCCAGGCCCTGGCAGCCGCCATCCTACTCTGTGTCTACACCACCTCTCTGTTCTGACAAGGGCAGAATACACCGTGACAGCCTCACGCTCATGATCTCATCTAACCCTAATCTCCTTCCTAAGTCCGCACCTCCATATAACATTCTATGGAAGTGGAGGGGTTAACAGGGGTTTGGGGAGACACGGGCCTTCAGTTCCTAAGAGGAGCTCTGGCCGGCAGGAGGTGGGGCTGGCCCCTGGCTGTTTCATGCAGAGGATGGAGGAAATGAGCACCAAAAGTGAGTCCCTGGGGTGGTGGCCTTGGAGACAGCATCAGAACCAGGGCAGGATTGCAGCACAGAAGAGCAGGGGCAGCCTCTGGGGTCCGGGAGGGCTGTTCCAAAGGCCCCGGGTGAATTAATGCTAGAGTGAGTCTTAATTGTCGTGATCCTTGTGAACGGAACAGGGTGAAAGAATGTGTTTAATGATGACGTCAGGAACTCATGGCTTCCCCCAAAGCTCCCAGCCCCCACACATCAGCACACCTGCTCCCACATGCCTGCCCGTGCTGGTCCTTATTCGTGTTTTTGTTTGTTTGCTTGCGTGAGTAACATTTTTACTAAAGCATGGCATTGTTCCCATTGCCCAGGCTGGCATAACCCATTACTACAACCAGATATTTGCCCTTTCACAGCACTGGAGCCTGGAAGTCTGAACCCAAGGTATCGGCAGCGTCAGACTCCCTCCAAAAGCTGGAGGGCAGGACGGTCCCTCGCCTCTTTCTAGCTCCAGGCGGGTGGCAACATTCTCAGTGCTCCTGGGATTGTAGATGCCACAACCCCATCTCTGCCTCCACCTTCACACCACCCTCTCTTCTGTGTGTCTGCTTTGTTCCTCTATTTATTTAGAACTTTTTTCTAAGTTTATTTATTTATTTATTTTTAAATGTTTTATTTATTTTTGATACAGAGAGAGACAGAGCATGAAAGGGGGAGGGGCAGAGAGAGAAGGAGACACAGAACCGGAAGCAGGCTCCAGGCTCTGAGCTAGGTGTCAGCACAGAGCCAGATGCGGGACTTGAACCCACGAATGTGAGATCTGACCTGAGCCGAAGTCAGAGGCTTAACCAACTGAGCCACCCAGGCACCCTAAGTTTATTTATTTTTGAAAGAGAGACAGAAAGAGTGAGCAGGGGAAGGGGAGAGAGAATCCCAAGCAGGCTCCACACTGTCAGGATGGAACCTGGTGTGGGGTTCGAACTCACAGACTAAGAGATCATGACCTGAGCTGAAACCAAGAGTTGGATGCTAAACCGACTGAGCCGCCCTGGCGCCCCAGGCTTCCTTCCTCTTTTTAAAAGGACACTAGTTCCCAGATTTAGAGCCCGCCCTGATCCAGAATGACCTCATTTCAAGATCGTTAACTTAATTACACCAGCAGAGACCCATTTTCCAAATAAGGTCTTATATATAGTTACAGGGGGCTAGGATTTAGACACATCCTTTTCCAGGATCACCCTTCACCACACGGCAGACATACCTATGTAAAAGTTTGCAAATTATAGAGGACAGTTTAGTGAACTTTTTTTTTTTAAGTTTATGTATTTTGAGAGAGAGAGAGTGCAGGGGAGAGGCAGAGAGAGGAAATGAGAGAGAATCTCAAGCAGACTCCAAGCTGTCAGCACAAAGCCTGACTCAGGGCTCAAGCTCGTGAACTATGAGATCATGACCTGAGCCAAAACCGCAAGTCAGAGGCTTAACCAACTGAGCCACCCAGGAGCCCTGAGGCTTTTTCTTTCTTTCTTTCTTTCTTTTCTTTTTTTTTTTTTTTTGGTTTATTTATTTTGAGAAAGAGTGAAAGTTTGAGTGAGGGAGGGACAAAGAGAGTGGAGAGAGAGAATCCCAAGCAGGCTAGGCACTGTCAGCATAGATCCTGACACGGGGCTCATCCTCATGAGCTGTGAGATCATGACCTGAGCTGAAGTCAGATGCTTAACCAACTGAGCCACCCAGGCGCCCCTTTGAACATTTATACATGGCGCACACTCGTGTAACCGACGGGGTTTGGAGGTAATGGTGGGGTTCAGAGCCGACAGCCAAGAAAGAATTCTTGAAGGAGTCTTTGGTGCAAAAAGGTGATTTTATTAAAGCATGGGACAGGACCAGTGGGTGGGAAGAACCGCACTGGGGTTGTGATGGGTAACTGGTCATGTACCATGGACTTGGGGGAAGTAAAGTCAAAGAGAAGTTTCCAAAGAGAATTCATGTGCTACAGAAGACTCCCAGGTGACAGGAGGCCTGGCTATTGTCAATCTAGGGTTGCTTCTCCCTCTAGCAAAGCACTGACGTTAAGACAGTAGGGAGTTCCTGGAGACATGTTTCACTCTGCCGGCCTCAAGTGTTTGTCCCTGGGCTGCAGGTTAGAAGGAAATTTAGGTCTATCTGCCATTTCCTTCTGCCTTTGTCCCCCCACCCCCACCCCCCCACTATGGAGGGGAGGGTGATGTTGGGGTTCCAGGAAACTGAGTCTACAGGTTTCTGGAGATTAGGTGATTGATAAAAACGATTGCCTTTTTCTTGTAATTTACTAAGATATTTGTAAACTGGTGGAGACTCTTATCCATTTAACCATTTGTTTTCTGTGCCTTCCTTTGTCCTTGGGCAGCTGGAGTGCCTGGGGAATGTCACACATACCCCACCTGGGGGGCGGTGCTCACTAGTACTTTGCCCTCAGCCCACCCGTGCGCCCTCATAACCAGCACCTAAAACACCACCAGGACCACAGAGTCCCCACAAGAGCCTCCTCCCTCCTCCCCTTCCTTCTCTCCTGACGCGGCCTCCACCTTGACCTCTGTCACCGGCACCGTGCACCAGCTTTGCTTGAGTTTGAACTTCATGCGGATGGATGCTGAATGCCTGGCCCTGGGGATACCCCAGTTCTCCACTCCCAGTTTCTTCTAGAAGTTATGCCAGAAACTCAAGAGACCCCTCACTAGTTGACAAAGGAGCAAGCGAAGTTAATAAAATAACTGAAATCACTGTAGGCACACCAAAGTAAGTCACTTTTCTTTTTAGAAGCGTGTAACCAGTTAAAAATATAATTTAAAAAAAATCCCATGTGTAACAGCACCCACAAATACAATAGCTAGGAATATCCTTAATAATACATATAAGGGACCAAATAAATAAAACTAGAAAATGAACTTAAAAATATTTTTGTTTTCAGAAGGAGTAGTTATGTATTGCACTGGAAAATGTAGGTTTTATTTATTTATTTATATTTTTATTTTTGAGAGAGAGAGAGAAAGAGCATGAACAGGGGAGGAGCTGCAGAGAGAGAGAAAGACAGAATTGGAAGCAGCTCCAGGCTCTGAGACCTGGAGCTCCAGACCAGAGCCCAACATGGGGATCAAACCCACAAACCGTGAGATCATGACCTGAGCTGAAGTCAGACGCTGAACGGACTCAGCCACCCAGGCGTCCCGCAATAGAAAATGCTAGGTTTTCAAGTGAGTAACTTTCCCACCTGAAACTGGAAGAGTAAATAAGTGGAAATACCTAAGAAAATCTTCCACAAAAAGAAAAATGAAGGAGAACTCGCTCTGCCGGATTTTCTGCCCCGTGTAAACCGGAGACACGTGACCGTGAGGGTCGCGGCCCCAGACGCCCGACACATCAGTGAGCAGTGATCCGCCAGACCCTGATCAGTACTTAACATATGTCAAGTGCGGAGTCACTCGCCAGTGGGAAATGAAAGATTGCTCAATCAAGATGACACCGTAATCGGCAAGATATTTGGGGTCAATGTCCTCTGGTAACTTTACCAAGCACTAAAATAAGTCGAAGACTGATCACAGCTCAGTTATTTTAAAAAGTAGAGAAAACAAAATAGCTCCTTGGGTTCTGGATGGAATAAGGATTTTCTAAGTTTAAACCCAATGGAAGGCATTAAAAAGGAAGAGACCGATTTGAATTCACATACAAATTATATGTCAAACACACCAGCAGAAAGGACAGCCCATTACAGGCTGAAAACATTTTTTTTTCAATGAACAATAGTGAGAAGAAATTTAGAATGTCAATAAAAAATGATTCATACAAATCAATGAGAAGAGCTGGAAGATCCCATTAAGGAAAAGGAGAAAGGAAGCTTAGAAAACTCAGAAGTATGAAATGCAAGAACTTTGCGAATGACAAACAGTTGATCTTACTAAGAAGCCAAGAAAAGCAACATTGAAGATAAAAAAGAATTTTTGCCTCCTGACCTAGCAATTAATAACAGTTTGCAAAGATGTGGTAGATAGGCGGTGCATTTTTGGATCTAATGAACAATCTTGTTGAGAATAAATTTAGCAGTTGGTGCCAAAACTCAAAACATTTTAATAATTGTGGGAAAAGACACAGGGTTGAAAGTGTATATATATAATCTATGTACAGTAAAGAAAAATGCTAGGAAAAATGAAGAAAGTATACCCAAACCTTGCCATGTTATACTCTCATAGTTGGCTTTCTCTCCTTTATACTTTTTACATTTTCAAATGACTATTGTCTTCAGGAAGAAAAGGATTCATAAAAGAGACAGAAAATGCTAAGTGCATTCCCTGCACATACACAGCCCCCTCCCCCCCCACCCCCAGCCTCATGGCAACAGGATGAAGGGTGTGAAGATACCAACAATGGGAAGCAGACAAACGTATCTCTTTGCTCATAATACACTGAGTGGCAGCATATAAACCCTGTCAATGGGTAGTTATTTGGTGATCTCCAAGTAAATAAAGTCTCCCACTAAATGGAATTTACTCTACTTCCTTGAGCATGGAAGGTCATGTTTAGACTAGAAGGTTAATGAGCCGGACTGTGCCAGGCAGAAGAGCCAGGGGAGGAAGCCAGTCCAAGATGGACCGTGTGCAAAGACGGGAAGTCTGAGCCAGCTGGGGGGCTGGCGAGAAGGTGGATGGATGAGCATGTGGGCAGGGGGCTCGGGGCCGGGCCACGACGGGCTGCAAAGGTGTTTGGAACTGGTTCTGTACCGAGCGGGATGGGAAGGATGAAAACATGGCATTTCCAGCAAGCATGTTGCATAATCAGATGTGTCTTTTTTAAGAAAAATATAGAACATCACTTTTATTGATCAGTTAGGGCCACAATGGAAACAAGATGGTCCCTAGAACGATCAGTACTGCAGAGAATGAACAGGGAGGTGGGGAAGATACTATACAGAGACCAACAGTTTCAGACGCTTCTATAGTGGTCTTTCTGGAAAGCGATGGAATCCAGAACAAGGGTAATTGTAGTTGAGATGAAATGGGGGGACCAATTAGAATGTCGGGTTTTTTGACCTAGGGTTTTCTGAACGCTAGAAAAATAATTGGCCATAGCAGATGATAAATCGATGTTTGCGGAATGAATGAATCAGTAAAAAGACACAAAATGTTTACAACGTAATATGTTAGAAGGAACTGGTGGGCTGCTAGTTATAAAAGAGAATAATAAAAGCCATCACTAAGGAGACAAACAGTAATCCCTCAAAAGAACCTTCCCTCAGGAAATAAATACATCCAAAACTGCCTCACAAATTTCCTTAGATATTATTATATTGTACTCATTTTGGTTATAATTCTACAGGCCATCAAAATAGTTCCAAAAGTCACTTAATGTTTTTCTTATAAACATGTCCATTCTATGAACATAAACTCCTAACTAGGATTAAGGTAAAAACATTTTCTCTCTGTCTGTTATCTTGTCATTTAATTTTAGGTGTTTTTTTTTTTTTAATACAGAAGTTGTATCTTTTTATATTTTCTGAAGTAACCATATAGCACTTCTAACCTGAATCATTGTGTCAATGTTGATTTCCTGCTTGGGCTGTTACATTACCGTTGTGCAGGTTTCCATTAGAAAGGGTTTATGGGATCTCTCTGTATTATTTCTCACAACTGCAGGGGAATCTACAATGCTCTCAAAATAAAAAGCTAAAGGGGTGCCTGGGTGGCTCAGTCAGTTGGGTGTCCGACTTTGGCTCAAGTCATGATCTCAAGGTCCTGGGTTCGAGCCCTGCGTTGGGCTCTGTGCTGACAGCTCAGAGCCTGGAGCCTGCTTCAGATTCTGTGTCTCCCTCTCTCTCTGCCCCCCTCCCCCACTCACTCTCTGTCTCTCTCTCGCTCTTAAAAATAAAATAAAGACCAAAAAAGAGTTTTTAAAATTAAAAAAACAAAAGCTAAAAAAACAAAAACAAAAGCACACACAAAAAAAACCCCTGAATGATTCTTCTTCACTCAAGATGGTTTTACACCAGAACGTCAAAAGAAAATCTTGGATTGACCTACTGCCCCTGGGCAATGGTTCACGATCTGTATCTTCTTTATAGTTGCTGCTGTCCTGTTGTTGTGGCTTTTCTTTTTTCGGTTGCAATTCCAAAGTAAACACACCTCTTGTTTACGACCTCCCAGTTGCGAGATTGTCACCATGGCGATTGTCACTGCTCCTCTGAGCTCTATCACTTCCTCTCCGGATGCGGTTTGCCGGGCCCGTGGCAGGTTTGCCGTCCTTTCAAAGGAGAGAAAGCTCTGTGCAGCCGCATCCTACGATGTTGTTTACCTCGATATGAGCCAGTCCCGGCTGCATGGAGAGGATTCTGGTTTCATCAGCGTGGTCCCCGACTGTTGTGACAACCCCGGCTGTGTGGGTGGTGGAGACAGCTCCCTGCCTGTTTGCAGTCTTACCCCAGTGAGGTGGGGGCGGGGGCCGGCGAGGCAGAGAGCAGGCTCACCGAGTTGGCCTCTTCCTGATTCTGCCAGGGCGGTTCTGGTCTCCGGGCCTCTGGTCTCAAGCACATACGGGCACCCTGCTCCAAACTTCTTCCCTCCCCGGGCGTCTGACCCCCGGAGGCGCTCTGCACAGCCTGGCTGGATGTATCTGGGTTCCCCATTGCCCCGTGCATGTGTTTTCTGTCTCAGCTACAACCACCCATTGCACAACCTCCCAAGTTTCTCGTGGGTCCCCTTTGGCCCCTCTCGAACATTCCAGAACTCGGTAAATAGTACAGTTTGGCATGACTAGGGAACTGAGCTTAGAAATCCCCCAGTCTAGTCCTTCACTTCACAGTTGAGGAAAACAAGATTCGGAGAGATTCTGAGATCTCTGTCTTCAGCTAGAAAAGGCCAGGAACTTCCACTAACAAGCCAGGGCCAACACGCCCGGATCACAGACAGTGCACAGACTGCACAGCCGGACAGAGAGACCCTGAGCCAGAGGCAGGTCACAGACCAATAGTGACACGGCGGACCCACTGCGTGGGCTGGGTCCCTGCTGGACACAAACACAGGAGGCCGATCTGGAGCCCGGAGAGCAGCAGGCAGGGCCCTTTCCAGAAAGGATAGGAAGGCTCTTCTGCATTTGGTCCCGAGGGAGGTCGTGGCCCAAGATGCTGATCGCTGAGCCCATGAGCACCTGGGCCAGGGATCCACCATCAACCCTCCGTGGTGGCCGGTGGTGCCAGAGCCTGGCTGGTCGTCAAACCGAGTCAGAAGCAGAGGCCACCAGGCCCCCCAGGCTCAAAGGGCAGGAGCAGGACACGGGCAGGATCACAGTCCACATAGGCAGGCCTGAGGCCACACGTCTCTGGGACATGAAAGGTTGGGGAACCGGGGCAGTATATCAACAAGGCATCTAATGCTCACAAAGGAAGCAGTAAAGAATTAATAGCCCCTCATCTCCGGAGACCTGTCTTGCTTTGCGTATCATTGCTTTATAAACTTTTGTGTATAATTGCTTTATTTAATCCTAGAGGAAGCCTCTGATGAAGGCCTTATCTCTCGCTCCCCAAGTGGATTTCCCAGATTAGGGAAAGGACAAAATGAGAACTTGAACGGGACTCCGCAGCCTCGGATGAGCTCCTGCACCACAGCGCTCCCTTCTGGCCAGCGAGGAAACTTCCCTTCCGAGGCTCAGCTGCTCTGAGCCAGAGCCTGATGGAGGGGGCCAGGTGGGGGTGAGCACTTGGTCAAGGGGACCTGGATGAAGGAGTCCTAGGAGGGGCAGCAGTGAGACAAGACCTTATCACATGTGGATTCTGGCCATGGAGGCAGAGCTCTACATGTCTGAATCTCTGGGCACCATTTTTTAAAATTTAATGTTTATTTATTTTTGAGAGACAGAGAGAGACAGAACATGAGTGAGGGAGGGGCAGAAAGAAAGGGAGACACAGAATCCAAAGCAGGCTCCAGGCTCTGAGCTGTCAGCACTGAGCCCAACACAAGGCTTGAACTCCTAAACCCTGAGATCATGACCTGAGCTGAAAAGTCAGATGCTTAACTGACTCAGCCACCCAGGTGTCCCTCTCTGCACAACATTCTGCCTCAAAACAGCTAGAGGTCAGCTCCTCCCCCACAGCCGTCCCCGTGCATGCCTGTTTTCTACAGCCCAACTCCCTTCGGAAAACTTTCCTCTCTTCCCCGGACAGGTTTGTGTCCAAACCTCCTTCTTCCCAGCCCCAGCAACCAACCCAGGCCAGCCGCTCCCTCTACTGTGTTCATTCATGGGCTTTATTATCCTACATCTCATACGGGATAAATTTGAGACCTTATTATGATTTTTCTTTTTATCAAGAGAGTGCGTCCACCTTGCAGATCACGTGCAGAACGTAGAAAAATACAGAAGGGAAAGTAAAAGTCAGCAGCAGTCCCCTTATAGCCTGCATCATCTCCCTCCAGTCTTGACTATAGGACTGAATTTATACTTTAGTGAAAACACCATATGCTATTTTGTTGATTAACATTATGTGACAAGCATGTTATGAACATTTTTCCAAACACTCTTTAGCGGTCTCATCACAGCCCATCCCAACATCGAGCCCACATTGCGGTCCTCCCTTGTGGGACGCTGTCGCGTTGGACATCTTCTGTGTGCATCCTGTATGGCTGAAATCTCTAAAGGAGCCCACGGAATAGCAGTTCGATCCCGTCCATGGTCCAAGAGTTACAAAAGGACCGAAGAGGGACAGAGGGACTAAAACACCACCTGTGTTCTGGACATTCACCTCTGGGGAGCAGGCAGCTCCGTGCGAGGCTGTAATGGCTGTAAAGAATTGGGAGTCCAGCAGCACTGCTTCTGGCCACTCTGAGCGGTGCCTGTTGGACAGACGGACGGACGGTCGGCTGGGACAGATCTTCCCCGGTTTGGGCACTGCCGGCCGAGTCATACAAGGCCTAAGGACGGTCACGCCCAACAGGCATCTGGCTCCCAAAAGGAAGCAGGGCGCCTCTGAGCCAGGACGCCCTCTTGTACTTTCCGGAAGGGCCCTCTTTTCTTACGGGGAGCATCAAAGAAGGGGGTGCAGAAAGATCAGCACATTGGGGGAAAATCCCCCCAGTTAGGGAATTTGGAGAGTGAAGGGGGGGTCACTCCTCTGTTCCTTTTATCAGTCACCCGTGCCGCCTTCTATTTGCGTTTATTATGCATGTCTTCCATGGAGACTGAGATGCACAAGTGCTTTCTTGAGTCAGCCTAAAAAATTTATTGGTCTTTCCTGCTTATTTAAAATGTCTGAATTATGAAAGTGGTGAGATTATTATTTCTCCCAATATACGTGTGTGTGTGTGTGTGTGTGTGTGTGTGTGTACGCGCGCGTGCGCACGCCATTCCAGTCCTGGACACCAGACGCCGTTACCATCTCCATGGCGGTCGATAGACGTTTCAGTACCAGGCGTTCCGTGAGAGCCACGTGTGTAGCTCTCGTGAGATCTTCCCGGGGCCCCTCCCAGGGAGAAACGCTTCTCCAAAGCACGGTGCGTCAGGTGCACGAGCGGCAGGGTCCGGGTGGTCCGACTCCGGTCACTACACCCAAAAGGCCGCGTCGCCTGCAGTCAGGAACCGTGGTGCAGGCTCCCGGCCCGGAGCCCAGCATTTGGGAAAGAAGAATGCTTATTTATGTGGGCTCCTAAACTGGGCCAGGACATGAGCCTCCTCCCGCGGATGACTTTTGGTAGGAGTGATGCCGTTTCCAACTTGGGAACGACCAAAGGCTTACAGGAGAGGCTGTGACTCAGCCGAATGCTGTGTTTTGAGAGACATCAAAGCTACCACAAATTTATCCGGCGGCCCAGGGATTCAGCTCTTCCCAGGAACGGTTCTCACACTTGATACGGTTGGTCACCCCTTGCCTTGGCATTTTATTCATTTATTTCTTCGGTTACGAAAGTAAATCACTGAAATTTTTAAAAAGCGACAATAATGGTTTTAAAAAGTAGTTCTTGGCAAACTATTCCCTCCTCCCATCAACTTTTCAAAATAGTAATACTTAAATAAAATTAGTTGCTCCAATAATAAATAACAAATAACTCGAATAACGTCCTTTAACGAATACTTTCACAATAATAAATGCCACCATACATAAAGTGCTTACTCCGTCCCAGGACTTTGGTGGAATTCATCTAATCCACAAAGAGGCGCCGTCGGGCACTCTTCTTACCCCAGTTCCGCAGGGGCAGAAACTGAGGCACAGAGAAGGTAGGAAGTTGCCTGATGTCCCATAGTTAGTACCTGTCACAGCTGGAGGGATTCCTTCAAACTCATTCCATGACGTCATCATAACCTGCTACTAATACAACTCAATGACATCACAGAAAGGGGATAGTCAGGCCTATGGAATTCATGCCTGTAGACACAAAATACTGGAAAATGGAACCTGAGAACGTATATAAAGACAACCCAATGCGATACATTTGTATTTATACCGGTTATGCAAAATGGTTTGATCTTATAAAAGGCATCTATATAATTTACTAAATTAACCACTCGAAAGAGAAAACAATATGATAATCTTGTAAATTCAGAATATCCTGATAAAAGAAAACACCCAAATGTGATTTTATTTTAAAAGCCGAAATTTTGAAACAGATTTCTTTGCTGTAGTAAAGTGTGTCTAAGAAAAATATAGAACAAATGTCCTCCTAGGTGGGGACGTGGAAAAAGCATTCCTTTCAGATTGAAATATTTGAGTCCAGAACGCCCTATCACAGCATTTATTTACCACTGTTAGCCAAGGGGACGAGATGGTCTTTAAATCAAGGTCAGTGTCTTGGCCATTCCAGGGACAGGTCACCCTAAATTCTGAATCACGACTATGTCCCCTCCCTACAACTGGTCCCAGGGCCGCCTCTGCGGAAGGGTAAGCACGTAACCCACGAGGGGTTCCTCGTAGGCAAAGAAAAGCTTCCCCCACTAAGTGGATTTTGAAGGGCAGGGGGAGACAAGAATTAATAGGTGTCGTGATTCTAGCCCCTACGTGTGCTTATTGAAAGTGACGGTTATGGGCCCAAAAGTCAATAGCTCGTTACTGAGCTCAAAACCCGGGTAGAAAATGTTAAGGAGACAACTTCCATTCGCAGTAGCAACAAAGTGGAATAATTAGAAATCAGACAAATAAGAAGGTGTAAGATTTATATGAAGAAAACTCTCTATAAACTCTGTTGATGGCTATTAAGAGAAAAACCTGCTAAACAGAGGCCTGGAGGGCGCCTGGCCGGTTCAGTCGGTGAAGCGTGCGACTCTTGACCTCAGGGTTGTGGGCTCAAGCCCTATGCTGGGTGGAGAGATTATTTTAATTAATCAATTGATTGATTGATTGAGTTAAATTAAATTAAATTGATTAATTAATCAAAAGACCTAGGACAGAAACCCAATGTTATAAAAATTATTTCTTCTCACCTGTGTTAGATAGGATCCAATTGTAGCACAGTACAGTTTTTGAAACTTGGGCAAATAATTTTAGGTTTAATTTGTAGGGGAAAAGAAAATGCATAGAATAGCCAGGACAGGGGTACCTGGGGGGCTCGGTCGGTTAAGTGTCCGACTCGGCTCAGGTCTTGATCTCACTGTTCGTGGGTCCAAGCCCCACATCAGGCTCTGTGCTGACAGCTCGGAGCCTGGAGCCTGGCTCGAATTCTGTGTCTCCTTCTCTCTTTGACCCTCCCCCGCTCACACTCTGTGTGTCTCTTTCTCGAAAATAAGTAAACGTTAAAAAAATTAAAAAAAAAAAGAATAGCCAGGATATTTTTTTGAACTTTCTTTATGTACTTTGAGAGAGACAGAGAGCGTGCGAGCAGGGGCGGGGCAGAGAGACAGGGAGAGAGAGAGTCCCAAGCAGGGTCTGCATTGACGGCACAAAGCCAGATGCAGGCTCAAATTCATGAACCAGGAAATGCTGACCTGAGCCGAGATCAACAGTCAGACGCTCAGCACCTCTCCCCACAATGAATGGCCGCTAAAGCCAAGCAGGAGCGCCTGGGTGGCTCCGTTGTTAAGAGTCCAGCTCTTGATTTCAGCTCAGGTCATTAATGCCAGGGTCGTGGGATTGAATTGCATGTTGGGCTCTGTGATGAGTGTGGAGCCTGCCTGGGCTTCTCTCTCGCTCTCTCACTCTCTCTCTTCTCTTTCTTTTTCTCTCTCTCTCTGTCCCTCCTCCCATTAAAAAATTTTAAGAGCCAAGTAAACAAGATGGACATTTTATGTCATTAAAAAAACATGCTCAACCTTGGTCCCAGACAACGGTGGCATCAGGGCCCCAGATCCATGTAAAGACCCCCCAGAGCAAGCTCTGGGCACACGTGAGCTTAAGAGGCCACAACAGCAGTGGCACCAGCCACGTAACTCCGTGACCATCCGTGGCTCCTGACTTCAGGCATTCCTGGGAGGTCCGTTCACTCATGAGGGATGATCCGAGCCGTCCAGCCTGGTGCCCTCCCCTGCCTGCCGTATCTGCCACTGAGAGGGTATCTTCCTCTGTCTTCTTCCTTCCGCCTTCACCATGTTCAGTGGGAAAGCCAAACTGGGGGGCGGGGAGGGGAAGAGGCTGAATGGGGAGGAAATATCACATTTTGGATCAAATAGGCAAAAGAAAGTCGGAGGTGCAGGAGGGAGGGTGGGGACAGAGGGAGTCAGAAGGGGGTGAGCCTCACGTGCCAGCTGCCCTTCCGGCTACCAAGCAGCGGGCAAAGCACACATTTTAGGCCGAGCAGGGGACATGCCAGGGCCACCCACGTGACCTGGGGCAGAGAAGAGGTGGACCCAGGACCAAAATCATGGGGAAAGAATCACTCAGACTGCTCCCTGGCCTTCAGGCAAAGTGAAAGTGATGGAAATCCAATCCTGTTTCTACTTCTTTCTGTATTTATCTGAAGATAAGGATGCAATGAGGTTGTTTTTTGAAATATGATCTGTAGCAACCTGACTCTTTGAGTCCAAAGCCTGAGAGAGGAGAGATCTGGATCTGAGTGTCTCCAGGGGTGGAGAAGAGCCTGAGATCCACACCCCTGCAATTCCGCTCCGGAGCCTTCCCCCTCCGCTCCTCTGAGGGGCCACCACTGAGGAGGGACAGGAGCGGTGCCTGGCACTCCACGACGAGGCTCCCCGCCAGGCTGATGGGTGTTAGGCCTGGAGATGTTTCTTAAAAGTTTTCTTGAGTTTATCTCTTCCTGTTTTTCTCATTTCTCTAGAGCTCCCTTTTGGCCTGGCAATACTAACATGGCCGCCGTGAGGTCAGACATTCAAAGGATTGGGTGAGATGAAATGAATTCGTGCAGCTTCTGTCTGGTGTGCAGCCAACGCTCTTAGATAACCAACAGCAGCACAGGAAAGGCTGTGTTCGCTCCAGGGTCGGAGGCGCCCTCCCATCCACAGTGCTGGATGCTTCTGCCTTCTTCTCCACCATAAAGGCCAACACTCTGGGAGGAAGCCGAGAGCATTCAGATACCAGGCACACTTCTTGATGATCAACCTATCCCATTGGAATCCTCTGCCAACCTTGTAATGTACTCATTTGCTAATGTGGAAACTGGGGCCCAGAAAGGCGAACTAAGCTGTCCAATGACAACCTAGTTTGTTGGTGGCAGAGCTTAGACTGCCCCCTGACTTGGTCCACTCTTTACTAGCTTTGCGTCTTTCTCCTCTGACTCAGAGGAAGCTGCAAGGACAGGTATCCAGGTCTCACACTGCACAAATCACAGTAAATCCAACTACCCAGTCTTCGCTTCTTTTGCTTCCTTTCCTTTCATAAAAACAACATCGGAACGGAGAAGGTGGCAATTCTCTTCCTGGCTTCCATTCTTATTCCTTTGAAATATGGCTTTGGTTTTCTCCTTATTGAACTTTCTTTCCCCCCACCCCACATCTGCGGAGCCCAATCACCAAGGGCAGTGGCCCAAGTGAATCATGCTGCTCCTCCACTCCCTGAAATTCCCTGGCACAGGCACCTCCTCAGGGCAGGGGAGAAGGGAAAAGAGCCTGGGGCTTCCCTCCCCACTGATGGACCCAGGCACACTCCTAAGGCTCTGCTTGTCCTGCTAGAACAGGATTCTCTGGCCAATGTTCTACGTCTTGACCTGCAGAGCAGAGCCAAACATGGACTTTGCACACTTCTTCCCCAGCCTTCGGGGGAGCAATAGCCCTCAGGAAGAGGGTGGGAGCATAGCCCTTTTTCAAGACCCAGACTCCCCAGGAGCCCATCTTTGTGGCTGACTGAGTCACACGCCTCCCTGAAAGCCTCAGGCAGCCTCCTGAGTCAGCACCGCATCTCAGGACGTGGGCTATTTGGAAACTCTGGCTTTCAGCTTCGCAGCACCTCTGCCAGGAACAGGACACGTGTCACTCCGTCCCCGTGCTGCTTGCGCCCTGATTACTCTAGGGTCTATTGGTAACGTCAGTTCCTTGGGAGAGAAGCCCCCACCTCTGTGCACATCTCCTAAAGCGCCATCTCGCACCAAAAAGAAAATGCATGATGATGTGCCGAGGTAGAGTGAGTAGTTGGCCTGGATCCCAATGAGCCAGACTTGTTCAGCGAGACTATATCCGTGTTGACTATAACTTACTGCACACGTTTAGGGTGGTGACAATGAAAATGGGGATAGAAACACCAAAAAGTGGAATCTCTGAAAGACATTAGGCAAAGGGTCTTTTTTTGTTTGTTTTTTAATTTTCTGTCTTGGGTTGGCCGTAGATTCACAGGAAGTTGAAAAATTGCCCTCCCGCGGAGCCATCCTTCAACACCAGAGCGTGCCGTGGCATTTAGGATCCTGGCGTCGATGTGGTCAAGATACAGCACGTTTCCTCACAACACGGCACGTTTCAGGGCTCTCGTGCTGCGTTTCTATAGCCCCACGTGCTTCCTTCCTCCTCCACCTGATTCTTAGCCCCTGGTAACCACTGATCTGTTTCCATTTCTGTGATTTTCTCATCTTAAGAATGTTATATGAATGGAATCATAGTATATAACTATGCATATGGAGTTACTCAGCATGGTTCTCTGGAGTTTCATTTATTTTTTTTAATCTTTTTTTTTAACATTTATTTATTTTTAAGAGACAGAGAGAGACAGAGCGTGAGCAAGGGAGGGGCAGAGAGAGAAGGACACACAGAATCCCAAGCAGGCTCCAGGCTCTGAGCTGTCAGCGCAGAGCCCGATGTGGGGCTCGAACCCACAAACCGTGAGATCATGACCTGAGCCAAAGTCAGACACTCAACCGACTGAGCCACCCAGGAGCCCCTGGAGTTTCATTTAGATTGTGTATCAATAGTTCATTCTTTGTCGTCACTGATAGTGTTTCTTGGTACAGGTGTACTTCTAAGGTATAGGCACGCCCCCCCTCCGTGACAGGGGCGTTATTGCATTTCTGTAACCTTCCGCCCATTGAAGAACATCTGGGTTGGTCCCAATTTTTCGCCAAGATGAGTGAATCTGTTAGGAATCTTTGTGTACAAGTGTGTGCGTGAATCTACATTGTCGTTTCTCTGAGATAAACAGCTGGGGACAGAGGGCTTTAACCCTTGACAAAGCAGCTGGGGAGAGAGATGTTGTACGGGGCCTGGAAACCAGGAGGGACGACTTCTGAGGGGAAGAACCGAGCGAGAGCAGGAAGAACTCAGCAACATGCCAACCTCTTCCTCTTGCAGCAGGTGCGCGAAGATGCAAAGTGCTGAGTCCGCTTGTCTCCCACAGTCTACAAGCCAGTGCCGCCTCATCTGTGCAGATGCGAAGAACATAAATCGAGCTGGAGAAGTAGGAACCTAATCTGTGAAACCTCTACTTTAAAGATGAGTTTGAAACCCCCAAACAGAGAGTTCCGCACTGTGCTACCAGCCCTGACAGGTCAGTGGAGTCTGGCCCCACCACTGGGAAGAAACTTCGGGGGACGCTCGGAAATCCGGGGCCCCTCACGGACACTGAGTCACAGTGATTCTGTAGCGTCTATAATGCTCTCAAAGATGATGGCAGCCTCTGAATATGACTTTATTTTATTTATTGGAAAGCAAAAGAAATTTTAGTGAAAATTTTATCTTTATATTAATTATGCAAGATGGTGGTTACAGAAAGAAAAATACAGGATCTGCATGTGAATCAAAAGCTAAATGAAAACTTACATTCAAGGCCATGAACAACTATTTGTTCCCAACAGAAAATCACATCCATTCATGTGGAGGAAAATCCTGAAAATCAGAACATAGAATAAGGAATACAGAAGGGAAAAGACAGACAAGATAACAGACATGGAAGAATTTTTTTTAAGTTTATTTATTTATTTTGAGAGAGAGAGAGAGAGAGAGAGAGAGAGCACAAGTCAGGGAGTGGCAGAGAGAGAGGGAGAGAGAATCCCATGCAGGCTCCGAGCTGTTAGTGCAGAGCCTGACGTGGGGCTCAATCTCACAAACTGTGCGATCATGACCTGGGCTGAAATCAAGAGTAGATGCTTAACCAACTGAGCCCCCCAGGCGCCCCAGACACGGAAGAATTTTAACAGAAAACCAGTCTAACAATCTGCCCCCCCTCAAAAAAAGAATGAAGCAGAAATGATATTTGAATATAGGAAAAAGATTTTTTAAAACCAACTTTTCAGACTTAGTAAGACTTGAATATAAGGACCAGTATACAGTCAACCAAACTTAACACAATTAATGACAAGCTGGTAACACCCAGACTTATGTGAACTGTATTTTTAAAAAGTCAGATGCGGTGGGGGCACCTGGATGGCTCAGTCTGTTAAGGGTCTGACTCTTGGTCTTGGCTGAGGTCATGATCTCATGGTCTGTGAGTCTGAGCCCCGCATCAGGCTCTGCGCTGGCTGGGAGAGCCTGCTTGGGATTCTCTCCCTCTCCTTCTCTCTGTCGCTCCCCTGCTCGCCCGCTCGCTCTCTCTCCCAAAATAAATAAATAAATAAATAAGTCTGATTCTGTAAAAGAGTTTTACAGATATTCAGAAAGGAGGAAAAACCCAAATAGGTAATATATTACCTTCAAAAAATAAAAATCCGATTAATTACAGACTTCTTTGCAAGTTCAATCTTAATAAAATTAACTTGATTTGAAAGAAAAAAACCCGTAGTATGTGACCCTTACTCACTTTTTATCTGGAGGTCGTGATTGATATTTGCAAGCAAGAAGCTGAAAAACACTCTCCATACACATCCTCTCTTGTAACATGACCTCGTAATGCTCTTCCTAAATAATAGCTTATAAACATTCCCAGGATTCCAGACACAGAATCATATTTAAGCATATGAAGTGTGGTTGAAAGAAATTAGGTAGGTGATGAGGTTAATTTAATATGTAGATAAATCACAGTAATTCTTCTCTTTTTTAAAAAAGTTTACTTATGTAATTTTGGGAGAAAGAGAGAGAGCATGAGCAGGGGAGGAGCGGAGAGGGAGGGAGAGAGAGGATCCTAAGCAGGCTCCTCACTATCAGCACGGAGCCCGACACAGGGCTCGAACTCACGAACCGTGACATCATAACCTGAGCTGACACCGAGAGTCAGACACTCAACCGACTGAGCCACCCAGATGCCCCGGTAATTCTTTTAAATTTGCACATGAATTTGAAATCCTAACAAATAATAAATAAAACTACTAACAAAAAACGAATAAGAAAGATCGACCTAATGGTAGGATGTGGTTTACAATGTCAGATAACATCACAGGAGACTGGGTGGCGTTGGAATAAAGAACTCAAAACCTCATGATATTCATCTCCGTGAAAGGAAACATGCTTACCTTCTTTTTGCAGCGTGAAAGGACCCAGACTCAGCTTCAAGATCTTTTTGAAAATCTGTAAAATAAAGGCGAGTAAAACTAAAATCCTATTTTAAACTTAGTTCTAAAGCAGCAAAAGCAAATAGAACAGTGTTTGTAACAAAAGACAGAGAGAAAACACGAGAAGGTAGAGCAAGAACATAAACGCAATATTAGAAAAGACCCAGGAAATCATCATGGCAATAAAGGTGCTTTTGTTCTCTATTGAACAGCATGATTTGTACCATATCATTAAAACTTCATTATCTAGCTTTCCATCAGAAAAATTCATTTATGAGAAACAGAAGGCTAAACGTAAACTCTAGACCAAAACCAGTAATAACAGAATAATAATAATTTTTAAAAAGGCAAGTATGGCAAAATGAATACCAGACAGAGTTTTAGGCAGAAAACACCAAGTAGGACCTAAGG
The DNA here is from genome assembly GCA_004023785.1 of Mungos mungo. Classification (NCBI taxonomy): domain Eukaryota; kingdom Metazoa; phylum Chordata; class Mammalia; order Carnivora; family Herpestidae; genus Mungos; species Mungos mungo. The sequence goes on along the minus strand of PISW01001633.1, from coordinate 195,798 downwards.
TCGTGTTACGTGTAGGTTAGAGAGCCGCCACGGCTCGGCTGCACCCCAAACTGGATGCGCACTGAATAGCGTCGCACGGAAATTCAGCAAAATAAAACCGGTTACTTTTTCTGGAAGTCACAACTGAGGAGACGACTTTGCACTGCTCTGAAGGGCTGACAGCATGTTCTAGAAAACAAAGAGCATATCCGAACCATGAAAGGATTGGGGGTGGGGGTGGGGACGATGGGTAGAGATCACACCCGGTGCTCTCTACGGTTCACAAGAGTAAATATCAGTTTTGTGTGCCCTAAGCTGTTGGACATGTGATGGGGACAAATCTAATTCTCTCTGGGCTAATAAGCACAAAATTTCTTTGACAGCGGCTGCCCTCCGAGCTTTACACGCGGTACCCCTGGCACACCTTCCTCCCTGAGACACTGCACGAAGGGGGGACCCCGGTGTCAGATTTCTGTGCCTGTTTTTGTAGTGGCTCCAGAAACACGGCCCCTCTGCTGGAGTAATCAGTGTCTCTTGAACTACCTATGTGCTCGGCCAGCGTTTATTAGGGCCACTGGCTGTTTGAGCCAGAGGTGAAAACGTGTTTCATCCATCATAGTTAGCAAATCTGTGACTCTTCCAAGACCGCGAAGTTGTACTCCTGTTTTCATCCAAAGGTGGTACGACATTATTGTCCACATGTGAATCTGCGGCGCACCGGGAGGGAGTTTGTGACGTAAGTTCTCAGAGAGGCATCAGGACTAATTTTTTCCCATCAAATTTACTGAAAAGCTTATGAATCCAACACTCTTGCCGGTCCGATCACCTTTATCCTATATCCAGTGACCATGCCTGTGGGTTTTTGGATGTCATCCTACCCCATCGGTCTGTCAGTCCATCCTCTTGTGTGTCAGGGCTACATGCTCCTGTTTACAGCTTAGCAGGCTATGAGAGCTGGCAGCCGGCCACCCGGTTCCGCTCCTCAGGGTCGCCATGGCTGTTCCGGGAGACGGCCTGGAGGGGTGTGTCCAGAAGGCCTTAGGGGACATCGAGAGAGAGTGGGATTTGCACATGTCTGAAGTTTTAAAAGTTGGCTTTGGCCACAGAGCAGGGTGTTTGGGGGGGGGGGGGGCTGGGCGACAGCTAGTCCACAGCCCGGGAATGTTGTGAGAGCAGGTGTGGGAAGAATGTGTGATGAGGACTCAGAGAGGAGTCTCGTCCCCGTTTCAGACCTGCTGGTCCCTGTCTCAGCACCCGCTGCCTCTCCCCGCTCCTTTCTCTTTCAAGCTTCTACCTGCCCCTGGGCCTGTGCATGTGTGGGTCCATCTGCCTGAGACTCTCTACATGTTCCCCTTGGTCTTGTCCACTGCTCCTCACCCTCCGCCTCAGCTCAGATGACTTTCCTGCAGAAAGCCTTCTTTAAGGACAGTAAAGTACCAGGTTTTCTTCTGGAGGCGGAGGAAGCAGCAGTCAACAGAACAGATTAAGTTCTTGCTGACGCCGTCACATTCTGATGGGAAAGATAACAAGTAAAAAACTATAGGACACATTGGATACTGGTAAATCCTACGAAGAAAGTGTAATCTGGGGCACCTGGGGGGCTCAGTTGGTGAAGCATCTGACTCTTGATCTCAGCTTAGGTCATGATCTCATGTTTCATGGGTTCGAGCCCCATGACCGGTTCTGCACTGACAGCAGAGATTCTGTCTGTCTCCCTTTCTCTCTGCCCCTCCCGTGTTTGCCCCCCACTCTTTCTCTCTCAAAATAAAAAAAACAAACTTAAAAAAGAGAGAAAGTGTAATCTCGCTCTCCTTATTTCTGCGACTTGAAGCAAGTAACTTCAGGGTCAGCCTTCTGAGACAAAGATGGCTTCCCTGCCTGTGTCACAGCCTCATCTTGGGCATGAAACGAAGAACACAAGCCCATGTGTTTTTTTTTTTCAGTAGGCTCCACGCGCACCGTGGGGCTCGGACTCACAACTCTGAGCTCAAGAGTCACATGCCCCACCGACCGCCAGCCAGGCACCCCTGGCCCTGGCTGTTGGCAGTGATGAAGGGTTATGCTGTGTCCCCCGTGAAGTCTCAGAGCCGCTAGCTCATCCGCTGTGCCACTTGCCAACTCCCTTCTGATGGGAAGGTGCTTTGGTCACATGCTTGGCAGAACCCTGGGGCACGGTGGTGGCCTGATCAGACACGACCCCTGACCTGGCCGCGTTCCCAGCTCACAAGCCCGCCGTTAAGTGTGACCCCTTCCGGAGCAAACTTCGCCCCTGTGATGAGCCGAGTCAGTATCCCCCATCAGGGTTGTGCTGGGGAACGAGGGGCTTTATAAATTGTTTAATCCTCATTCTCTTCCAGTTTCTCACAGGAGCCAGAAAAGCTTAATTGCTGAGTGTGTGGGTTTATTTTTCTGTTTTGTGCTGCTATGAGATATTTTAAGGTCTTATTTGAGGGGAAGGAAATAATTCCAAGAAAGAGGCTTCTGGTGTTGAAAACTCCAGGGTTCTCCTGTGATAAGATGTGGCATAAAAGGCAAGAAAAAAAGAATCTTTGAAAATTTTCATTGTTTCTGACTTTCTCCAAGGAAAGGCCACCTGCCCGCCTTGTTTTAGGCACAGAATTGCTGATGTCCACCAACGATCAATAGCTTGCTTGTGCCTGCGGTTCAGGATTCTTGGGGACGCGGGAAGGGAAGGCTGGTAGGAGCCTCTGAGATCGGGGAGGACAGGGACCTCCATACTCGGCTTGGGGAGGGGACAGCCCCGCCTCACGCCTGGCTCTCTCCACCTCCCGCTGCCCACGTGTGGGGTTTCTGCCGCTCTCCTGGTGACCAGCCAAGATCCCTCCGGACTTGCCCTTCACCGAGGGCCTGTAACAGCAAGGGAGGCCAAACCAGATTCCTGAGAGCCTGGGGAGGGGGCGTGGTCAGCGCCACGTCTCCGATGGACAGGCAGCGCGTGGTGGCCCACGTGGCTGAGGCGTGGCTTAGCAGCAGCTCCTGTTTTTGCAGCCTGACCCATCTCCAGCTACTTCTGTTCTGTTATTTTGAAAATCACCCATCGTACCCCTTCTTGTTTTCAAATTTAGTTACAGAAAGTAAGAAATGGAAGGAAAACCGCTTCACCCTCCCAATCTGTTGCCTAGCACATGGCTGCTCTTAACAGGTGGTGGGTAGCCTTCTTGAATTTGTCCTAAATTCATTCAGATCTATTTATATTCATAGGCAGACACATTTATATAAAACACATTTATATAAAACAGAATCATGGGGTGTGTGTGTGTGTGTGCGTGCGCGTGTCTGGTGTTTGCATATGTACAAATAGACTTACTTTTTTAAACATCGTGGACATATTTCTAGATCAGTATGTGTAGATCCTCCTCACTTTTAATGGCTTCATAGTGTTCTTCTATTTGACGATGCAGTAGTTTGTTCATTCTGCTCTGTCACAGATGCACGTGCTTTTCCAGGATTTTCCCCGCACTGGTTGTTCCATTTTCACTCTATGCATCAGCTGGTCTAGAATCTTAACTGCAACGATTGCTTACGTGGGCAGGACTCATCATCTTGCAGAGCAACTGCAGGTACTCATTTACCTGGAATCCCCTAGATTTCTGAGCTCCAAGTATGTGCCAGGCGCCATTCTTAGTACTTGGATTTAATAAAGCAATGAACCAATCAACTTTTTGAAGTAAGTGTTGTGCTCCTGACTCAGAAGTGTTGTGCGGGACTTGATTAATACTTGATGCAACCGTTAAGAATGACAAGAAAGGTTAACAATCACCAGCTCTTCTTTCATTTATTCTTTGTTAGAATAAATAGTGGTTTTTCTTTTTTATTGATTTGTTAGATTTTTTAGATTTATTCACCAGTTCTTCTGCTTGTCTCTATATTGATTCTTCTTCTGTTTTGTTCTCACTGTTTCTGTTTTCCCACTTCTTGAGCTGGATGTGTAGTTTTTAATGCATTTTAAAGTTAACAAACATGTTAAATGCTATGAATTTACCCAGAGGAATAACTTTGGCTGAATTACATCTGTTTTCATATGTACTATTCTGATTACTATTTGCAATCCCCACTTCCCCTGGAAATTTGAGGTTTATTTCTTATAACAGCTCAGTTGTCCCCATTAATGTATCTTTTAAATGAACACAGAGAATGTCTCCTTAGCATGCCAAGATTTTCTCCTGACACATTCCTGTAGCTTGGTTCTATTAGATTCAACCATTCCGCAAGTGGGCTGATTACCATTTTCTACATATTTACACTGAAACTGTGACTTCTCTTTGGTGTGAGCAGGCTTTTTCTCCTTCCAATTGTTTGTATTTTTATTGTTTGTAGTTTGTTAGTAACTCTTGATTTTCTTTTTCATTAGAGGTAGATAATGTAGATTATTTTTTATTTGCAGGGGATGTATTAAGATTTTTTATATACAGAGAGTAAGAAAAGAATGAAAAGATCAGTGAAAAGAAAGCAAATAGTAATAGGTTCTAGTACGTTTAAGAATTAAATGTGGGGTGCCTGAGTGGTTCAGTTGGTTAAGTGTCCAATTCTTGGTTTTGGCTCAGGTCATGATCTCACAGTTCATGAGTCTGAGCCCTAGATCGGGCTCTGTGTTAACAGTGCAGAGCCTGTTTGGGATTCTCTCCCTCTCCTTCTCTCTCTGCCCCCTCTTTCCCTCTCAAAAATAAATAAACTTTAAAAATTTTAAATAAAATCAAAAACTAATTAACTGTATGGCAAAGGCAGTAGGTCAAGCATGTCAGAATAGCACACATTGCTTAGTGCACCGCTGTAATACACACGGCTGGCTCTGTGTGCAAGAGAAAGCGCAACTGGATCCCCACCTTCCTAACAGCAAAGCCACCGTGGGTCACAGAGAATTCAGCGACAGCTGTGTAATGAGGGGCTAAGGATAAGAGAGTGTATGGACAAAGGAGAGGAATGAGCAGTAGTCTCAAACTCTGTAAGGTAAGGATGAAAATGTCTCTGTTTGATGCAGCAATTAGAATGTGATGTACAACCTTGGTAGGTGCAGTTTTAAGGATCAGTAGAGAGAAGGAGAGGGAGAGAATAGAAGTAGAAAGTAGAAGTAGAAAACAAATTGCATTGGATTGTGAGAGAGTAGGAGATAAAGAAATGAGTTTGGAGGAGAAGAGGAAAAGGAAAGGCTGGGAGAAAGAAGAGAGAGGCATGAAGGTGAGAACAGTATGGCCACACTTATTTGTGGAAGGAAAAGAGCCTGTCAGAGACCAGACAGTAGGCATCAAAAAGAGAAGAGATCCCTTTGGATGAGGTGGCCACACTACCCAGTTTCCGGGGACTGTCCTCAGATGTGCCAGTTGCCCCAGCATCCAGTTGAGTGGACGCCATATTTCACTCCCCACAGGGTCCCAATTTGGATTGTACATTATGTTGTCAACCTGCCCTTGGAGCATCTTCTCAGAAAGGATGTGATCCAAACCACAGGAGGAGACAATGACCTTAAATAGAAAGAGGGGCAGCTCATCCTTTGAGACATGAAGGAAGGGATAGCAGGAAGGAGCTGCGTCTCCAGTAGAGGATGTCCACAGTCACCCCCATCCCTGGAGCAGTGGGAGGGGAATGGGTGGAGACAAGCCCCACCTCTAACATTATTCTTCAAAACATATCAGGGACTTATGGAATGTAAAACTGGAGAAGTCTCATTCACCCCACCAAATCTCCACCCCGGTCCACTGGAGCTTCGGGAGGCAGCTATGGAAGGAATGGTGTTATACACCAGGAACACATAGCCTGGTCCTACAATTAGGATCTAAGCTAACTTTCTGAAATACGGATAGTCATCATGCCAGAGGGCTTAATTCCAGAGCGAGTGATGTGGCTTCATAAGAAGGAGGTGAAAGTAGGAATTCAAGAGAACCGTGGCAGCCACGACTTCTGCTTTATCCCCGGGACGGAGGAGGAGGTGGGCTGCTGGCTGTGGTCTGCCTGGCAGCAGCACCTTTGATGAGAATGCCCTGGATCCCGAACTCCTAAAGGAGTCTTTGGCTGTTGACTTTATAGACTCGCTAATGCGTACAGTGAAAATCTTGTAAAAATCAGTGAGATATAGCTGGCATTTGGCGTAAGGGTAGGACTGGAACAAGCTGGTTCCATGGTAACAGAAGCAGAAGTCACCTTGTTAGAGCTGAGGAAAAAATGGGAGGTAAGTACGTGGTGACAGAGGGTGTAGACAGCCCTTTCAAGACTACCAAGCGATGGGCACCTGGGTGGCTCAGTCAAGCATCTGACTCTTGATTTAGGCTCAGGTCATGATCTTACAGTTTGTGGGATTGAGCCTTGTGTCTGACTCTGCACTAACAGGGGCAGAGAGAGAGAGAGAGAAAGAGAGAGAGAGGATCACGAGCAGTTTCCATGCTGACAGCAGAGAGCCCAATCTGGGACTCAAACTCATGAACCATGAGATCATGACCCGAGCTAACGTCAGATGCTCACCCGACTGAACCACCTAGACACCCCAATAAATAGATTTAAAAAAATTTTTAAAGGCTGCCAAGGGAAAAAATGTGACAGGAAGTAGATGGAGGGGTGTGTGCAGTGAAGAGAGGAATTTTTTTTGAGACTAGAGAGAACTAAGTACATTCAAATACTAACTGGAAAGAGCCAGTAGAGGGAACCTCGATGGTACAGAAGTAGAAGGAGACGTCAGTGGAGTGTGGTCCTGAGGGGGAACAAAAAGAAGGGATGCTGAGTGCTGTCCGATGGCTTCTGTCCAGACATCAGTCCCTTTGACCATACTGCTTCAACTGTCTCCAGAAACACGCCACCCCTCAGCCCATCTCTGGGCCCTCTTCTCTGGGCTCATCCTCACTGCCCTGCCAAGGCTGGCTTGCATCCTGCATCCACCTGGTCCTGCAGGAGGAAACTGGACAGCACTGACTCCCAACATACAATCCTTCCCTCCTTCTTTGTGAGCTTCCCCTTGGACTTGGGCTTGGGATGACTTTCCAGCAGCAGGAGGAGAGCCGTCTACCCAAAGACTGACTTAGGTCAAGTTGAAACTGAAACCTCATGAGTCTGCTTGAAACAGAGCTTTGATAACTTCACCCTCCCCTAGTCCCCTCTGGTAACCTTACCCTCCCCTAAAGTCTTTGATGGCTCCCCATTGCCCACACAAGGCCACCCAAACCTTCCAAGTGGCATCCTAGGCCTTCCACATTGTGGCTGGGATTGGGCACCTCCATACATGCCACCCTGCTCTTTGTCTACAATATGTCCCCACTTCCCTCTGCTTGTGCCTCAAATGGTAGAATGCCATCTTTCCTTCAGACCCATCAGGAGATGCCACCTCCTCCACGAAGCAGGACCAGCCAGATTCCCATCACTCAGATCTCACTCCTCAGTCTCCTCTGCCATCGCCCTTCGTCTGAACCGTCTTTCTTTCTGCTCCAGGATTCCCATCCAGGGGCTGAGCCACCTCATCTTGGCCCTCAGCCAGCCTGCGTGTGTCTTCAGGGTGCATCGGGAGAAGCTACCAGGAATCCAGCATCTACCTGGGAGCCTGTGGAAACTCTTGGCAAGAACTCATCCTACACGAAGAGAATTGAGGCCACCAAGAGGTCAATGACAATGAGTCTGAAGACATCAGAATCCATGACAACATTAATAGCTGTGGGTGAAGACCAGCCCTGAGGGGGTGGGGTGCAGAGCTCAGAGGCCTGGGTGTCAGCGTGGGCAGCTCTGGGGCGGGGGGGACATCCAGGCCATCTGGCAGCAGCAGGGAACACATCGGCCAATGGAAGAGAGCGAGGTTGAGTGGGCTGCAGCTGACCAGGAGGATTCGCTGGCTCACACGTGCGGGAAGGCCAGCGTCGGGCTGGCCTCTGGCAAAGCTGGACCCCAGCGTGCGAATGATGTCCTCAGTGTGGCTTAGTCTCCGTCTGCTCCTTCTCTGCTCTTTCACTTCCCCTGCAGTGAGCTTCCCAGCAGCAGACGGGGACATGTGGGGACCCCAGCTCAGTGACCCCCAGAGAGCTGCCCTCTGCACACTGCAGTACATGGAAGGATGGGATTGGCTTCAAGGGACCCCTGTGCCCACGCGCAGAGTCATCGGAGTGACCAGTGGGATGAGGACTACCAACCGACAGCCCCACCCCACTGACCTGGTTAGGACAGAGGAGGGACAAGTTTCCCAAGGAAGATGATCCTGTTACCAGAAGGGGTGGGAGGTGAGAGAGGCCCCAGACAAAAGTAATCCTTTTGGATACGGAAATATCCAGATGTCTTCCGAGGGCGTGGGGAGCAGGGCTGCCGCAGGAACGTTCCGGAGAGCCCATCACGACCGGGGACATGGTGGATCTCAAGCAGGAGGCATGGAACCGAATTTTCTGAATGTGGAAGCAGAGCCCTTGGGAGGAAGCTGCCAAGATCCTCCTGCTCCCTCAAGGCAGAGTCACCCTTCCTGAGAGGTGTTTACCCCTGGTGGGGGTGGGGGTGGCCTGAGCGACC